>JAJAGP010003435.1:0-73916 GCA_025084515.1 Ancistrus triradiatus
GCTGAGGTCGGCGATTTGTTCCGCCGTGGAGGTGTCGAGAGGTAAGCTGGTGGCCGCTGCCTCCATGTTTCGGCTACACGTTCTGTAACGTTGCACGGAGAGAGGAGGCAAACGCAGGCCGTATCGGGGTAAGGCAGTTTTTATTCACAGAATGCAAACAAATACTGGAGCTAGGTGACTAGGCTCGGTGAACCTTGATGTGTAGCGGGTGAGTGTGGGTGAGTGGTTCTTATGTAGGCTGGTGGATGAGAGTCCGAAATGTAAAACTTTTGCAGGTGATCAGTATGTAGGTGAGGCAGAGCGAGGCAAGGTTTGAGCGGGTGAAGTGGTGCCGGAGGCGGGCGTGACAGGTCCCTTTTTGAGTCTTGATCCTCCCAAGGTTGCCACTGTCACCCTAGGCTTGCTCAATTTGGGATGGGCCGTAGATATTAGAAGATAATCTAAAATTGTAAAGCTGCTTTGAGACGATGCTCCATTGTAAAAAGCACCATATAAAAAAATCTGACTTGACTTGATTCAACTCATCAGAAGCCTGTTTATTAAATTTGAAACCATTGTTCACTTGGTTTAACGTGGAAGTTTATCTGCATCTGAGACAGCAGACATCTGCCTTTCTATCAGGTGACAGCAATCGGTAAAAGAAATCCAGATATGACTTAAATCCATAAAAGCTGCAAAAAGACAATATAGCCTTTATTAAGTCAAGTCAAGTAAGATTTATTTATATAGTGCTTTTTACAATGGAGCATTGTCTCAAAACAACTTTGCAATTTTAGATTATCTTCTAATATCTACAGCCAATCCCAAATTGAGCAAGTCTAGGGTAACAGTGGAAAAGAAAAACTCCCTAAGCGTGTCAGCATTATGTAGTCCGATACACAGAGTCACTCTAGGATGTTAAGTCTAAATTAAATTATATGGTGACTGTGGTGGCCTAGCAGTTTAAGGTACTAAACTATAGCCCAGAATGTCCTGGGTTCAAAACATACCTCTGCCAGACTGCCACTCTTGGGTCCTTGAGCAAGGCTCTTAACACACAATTGCTTGGATTGTAAGACTGTATCAATTATGAGTGTAGTGTATTATGTATGTTTTACACTCGTTTGTTCAGACTGTATAAACTGTATAAGGCATTATATGCATTAATGAAGTTGTATTGTACAGGTGCTCCCTGATTTACTATAGGGATATGTTCAGATAAATCTATGTTAAGTTAAATGTAACATGAACTGAGTAAGTTAATGTTTACTTACATTAATCTATATTTAACCAAAATCATTAATGCAAAGTGTATTTTATAATAAAGTGTTGAAAAGTATCATGTAATTTATTGAGTAATGGATTGAAAACAAGTAGGATATCTTTAAAAAATCAGTTAAGAATGTCAAAAATTCTTGGTCAGGTTTATTAAAACAACATTTTCAACAAAACATTTTTTTTCAGAATAAACAGTATAGAAATTGAGTAAGAAAAACAAAATAGCATATGACACAAAAGGTTGACTACAGTTGAAACTACAACCCTAATTCCAAAACAGTCAGAACAGTACATAAAATTCAAATAAAAATCAGAAATTAAATTTTTGAAATGTTGTTTTAGATATATTTAGCTGAAATTAGTCAATTTGCATTACTTTGTTATTGCATAAATGCATAATTGCATAAATAGTTTGATTCCTGCAATGCAAGTGTTGGGGCAGTGTTCTGTTTACTACTGTGTTAGATCACCTTACATCTTACCAGCATTCTGTGATCATTTAGGAACTGAGGGAACTAAAGTTTGCAATTTTGAACACAAATTTTTTCTCATGCTTGTTTAATATATGATCTCAGCTCCCCAGTAGCCAGGGTCTCCATTGTCTTTTTTCTAAACTGCCAGATCTTTTTAATGGGAGACAAGTCTGGAGTGAAGACAGGCTGTTTCAGTACCTGCACTCTCAGACTATGAATCCATGCTAACAATGTTGTTTTAAGTAAGTAAGGATGACACCGAAAAAGGTCTCCCGTGGCAGCATACATTCCTCCAAAATTATATTTTATTTTAATTATTATATTTTTAAAAATATGTTCTCTCTTCATTTTTATATTTATAGCTTCGGTTTATTTAAACTAAACTATAACCTTATTAATTAGATAACTTAGTTTAATTCTTATGTATAACTCAAGGATGTTGGGTCCCTTATTAAGTCTTGGCCTTGGCCACTGTAGCCCTAGGCTCGCTCAATTTGGGCTTTGAGCAAAGATAAGATAATAAAAAAACTGCAAAGCTGTTTTAAGCTTTTGCTTAAAGAAATACATTTCTGAAGTATTCCTGAGTCGTTGAGGTTATATGTTTAATAGAGGCATATCTTTAGTAAAGTCTGTTTTAAATGCAATACCACCTGAGAAATCAAAGGTCATGCCCATTCAGTATTGCTTTTCAGGCTTCTTTTTGCATAGACAGAAAAATCAGTAAGTTGATATGATATAATATTAAATATGTGTATGTTTCCTATCTATATGTTTTCAGTTAAATAAAAGAGATTGTAATAATAAATATTAATAACAGTCATTCTTATTCTTATTCTTATTTTCTATTTTACATTCTGTACCAGGTTTTTTGGAATGAGGTTGTACAAATACCTTTTGTTAAGCTAAAGCTAAAAAAAAACTGAACTCTAAAATGTGTAATGTCTCTAAAACTAACTGAAATTACACATGCAGCTGTAAATTCCATTTAAGCAATTCTAGATTATTGTTGTAAACAGTAGCTGACAGGAAAGTAGTGAAATGCAGGAATGTTTAAATGCATCTCTCCTTAAGATAAAGAAAAGTTACTAAATCTAAGCATAAGAAATGTTACCTAATAATACAACCTGCACTAAATCTTCTTAATTAACTTAACAAAAGCCCTAAAATAGTATGAACCAACATTTTTTTTTTGAGTCTTCCCCCTTTGGTCCCTGATATTTTTTTCTTAGTGATTGAGTGATTGGTCTGAATTTTCATATCTATCTATCTATCTATCTATCTATCTATCTATCTATATATATATATATATATATATATATATATATATATATATACACATACACATATACACACACACAGTGGGGCAAAAAAGTTTTTAGTCAGCCACTGATTGTGCAAGTTCTCCTACTTAGAAAGATCAGAGAGGTCTGTAGTTTTTTTCATAAGTACACTTCAACTATGAGAGACAAAATGAGAAAAACAAATCCAGGAAATGACACTGTAGGATTTTTTAAGAATTTAATTGTAAATCATGGTGAAAAATAAGTATTTGGTCATGCACAAACAAGCAAGATTTCTGGCTCTCACAGACCTGTAACTTCTTCTTTAAGAAGCTCTTCTGTCCTCCACTCGTTACCTGTATTAATGGCACCTGTTTGACCTCGTTATCTGTATAAAAAACACCTTTCCACAGCCTCAAACAGTCAGACTCCAAACTCAACCATTGCCAAACATGGCCAAAAGAGCTGTCGAAAAACATCAGGAAGACAATTGTAGCACCAGGCTGGGAAGAGTGAATCTACAATAGGCAAGCAGGTTGGTGTGAATACATCAACTGTGGGAGCAATTGTAAGAAAATGGAGGACATACAAGACCACTGATAATCTCCCTTGGATCTGGGGCCCTATTGCAAGACTCATCCTGTGGGGGTCAAAAATGATCATGCGAACAGTGAGCAAAAATCACAGAACTACATGGAGGGGGACGCCGATGACATTACATGCAGAGAGCTGGGACCAAAGTAACAAGTAACAAGGCTACCATCAGTACCCACACTACGCCGAGAGGGACTCGGATCCTGCCAGTGCCAGGCGTGTCCCCTGCTTAAGCAGTACATGTTCCAGGACCATCTGAGTTTGCCAGAGAGAATATGGATGATCCAGAAGAGGATCGGGAGAATGCGAATATCATGTGGTCCGATGATGAAGCCAAAAAGAACCTTTTGGTTAAAAACCAACACTCGTCGTGTTTGGAGGAAGAAGAATGCGGAGTTGGCAATCCCATGAACACACACATACCTACTGTGAAGCATGGTAGTGGAAACAATTCATTGTTTGGGGCTGTTTTTCTGCAAACGGGACAGGACGATGCTCCATGTTAAGGAAGAATGGCCATGTATCGTGAGATTTTAAGCCAAAAACCTTCCTTCCATCAGTGAAAAGCATTGAAGATGGAAAACATGGTTGGTCTTCCGCATGACAAATGATCCCAAACACAGCGACTCTGGCAATGTGGAGTGGGCTTTGTAAAAAGCATTTCAAGGTCCTGGAGTGGCCTAGCCAGTCTCCAGACCTCAACCCCATATCAAATTTGTGGAGGGAGTTGAAAGTCCATGTTGCCCAGCGACAGCGCCAAAACATCACTGCTCTAGAGGAGATCTGCATGGAGGAATGGACCAAAATACCAGCTACAGTGTGTGCAAACCTGGTGAAGACTTCAAGGAAACGTTTGACTTCTGTCAAAGGTTATGTTACAAAGTACTGAGTTGAACTTTTGTTACTGACCAAATACTTATTTTTCACCATAATTTACAATTAAATTCCTTAAAAATCCTACAATGTAATTTCCTGGATTTTTTCTCATTTTGTCTTTCAAAGTTGAAGTGTACCCATGATGAAAATCACAGACCTCTCTCATCTTTCTATGTAGGAGAACTCGCACAATCAGTGGCTGACTAAATACTTTTTTGCCCACTGTGTGTGTATATATATATATGAAAGTGTGTGTATATGTATATATGAAAGTTCAGGAAATGTGTATGCAGTATTCAGAAAACAAACAAACAACACATTAACGCCCTCTTGTGGCAAGACCCAGTGTCTAATCAGACCACACCTCTAATTATTTACATATCTGGGTGCATTATTTTTTTTGTCAATTAGTATATAAAAAAAACAGTCTCAATAATTAGCAACCCGGAATGTTTTATTAACAACATTTAACTCTGTGTTTAGGAACTTGTATGCAGTAATCCATTACTTCCTGCTTCACTGAGGTATAAATATAAGGTGACAGAGCCCATATTCATATACTTATTCATCAACATGGGGAAGATCAGAGAATACACAAATAAAATGAGGCACAAGTGTCATAACCGTCATGAATCAGGCAATGGCAATACACATCTGGAAAGTGGAACCGCATCTTATTATCATAGCAGACAAAACTCTCAGGGTGGAGTATATGTTAAATATTGTTATATTTGTAATCTGTTCACCTCATAGCTCCAGAGATCCCCGGTTCGATTCCCAGACCGACCTTTCACTGAGTACTGCGGTTTATTCCCACATTGCAAAGACATACATTAAGTCATCTGGTGGCTCTAAAGTGTCCCAGTGTGAGTGTGGGTGCACATGTGGCCTCCAATGGATTGATGCCCTGTCAAGGATTGGTTCTGCCTTAAGCCCTTTGCTGACAGTTAGGCCCCTGGCTCCCTGTGACCATGAATTGGATTAAGCATGTATGAAAATGGATGGATGGATGGATGGATTGATGGTTGGATGAATGGATGGATGGATGGATGGCTAAAATCCACCCTGGATACAGCCTTCTTTGTGATGGTGTTTCTCCATCCATCCTGTCACAATTGAAAATATCCTTTATAGGGGTGTGTGTGTGTGTGTCAGAGGTGGGTAGTTACACACCACATTTATTCCATTACATACTCCCTTAATTGTTAGGAAAAAGTACTAAAGTATGTTCATTTGAAAGTCTTTATACTTTTACTTGATGAAAGTCTTTTAAGAAAACATATATTTACTCAGTTATTTTACATTTTGTTACTTTCATGTTGATGAATGTCTGAATATGTTCTGAATTCATATTTGAACATCATTGTTTTAAACCCTCTGTAGAGCGCATGCGCCAGAGCAGGTGCATCTAGAATGCAGGTGTATGAAAGATTAAAGATTGTAATGATAAAGAAATTAAATGTCAAACAAAACATTATATAATAAGGTAACGGTTATTGCATGTGGTTTTCCTTTATAAAGAAAGCAACACAATTCACTTTTCGTGCCCGTGTTCATGTTGTTTGTGCCAGTCTAACATTCAAGACATGTTCACAGTCATGCAAATTAAAATACTACACTTTGAACCTTTGAACACTAGCTGGTACAATATCACCACATGTACTGTTACATATGATAGCATTTTAACATAACATAAAAAAAAGCCAGATAAAAAAAAAAAAGCACTGTTTGTCACCACAATCTCATTTGATTACATCAAAATGAGCTTCTCATGAAATCCAAATATTAAAAGCTAAGCAACATTGTTGTATAACTTTAAATGAAATGATGAATCACTGATGTTACTCAGATCACATCAGAGTGCAGTAACTCTATCCTCTGGCTGACTGAGTATGCCATGCCAACAAAACCTTCCTGCTAAGGACACAAGATCCTACAGTGTTTTACTGGACTAAATAATGCCGGTATACATATTCTCTATGATATTACACTTAGTATTTTATTTATTGTTGTCTTACAGTATATGTTATAGCTTTATATTCTCTAATTATTATACTCTTCATCACATTTTGTTCAGTTTATCATGAACTGTATTGCTTTATATTGTTTTATTTTAACCAAGGAGGTTTTTTTGAGTCTTGGTTCTCCAAACTTTTCTTCCTTATAAAGTTTAGGGAGTTCTTCCTTCCCCATTTATAGATTTGGTTATATTATATTTGGTTAACTAAACTATAAACATATTAATTAGATACCTTAGTTTAATTCTTATGTATAACTCAAGTATGTTGGGTCCCTTATTAAGTCTTGGTCCTTAAATTTTGTCCTTAATTTGTAGTTAAATTTGACTATTGACTTGATGGACTATGTGAAATGGTGATGAACTGCTGGTCTTCTGAGTGTATTTCTGTTTGCATAACTCAGTTATAAAGTGTTATTTAGCCTTAAAGTGTGTTGTAGTATGTTGCAAGATGTGGACCTTAAAGAGTTGATATGTTTTGGTGTGAAACTGCTGTACTACATGTTGTGGGGAAATGGCATTGCTGGTAAATTGGTAATCAAAATCTGATTTCACTCATAGCAGTAACTTTTTTGAGAATGTAATGCAGATTTTTGTACATAAATAAACTACTTTTGTCACAAGATACTTTATTGTATACTCTTACTCAAGGAAATATTTACTATTACTTAATTATTTGTAAAGTACTTTTTCAATTATTTGTACTTGTACTTAAGTAATCTATTTTTAGATGAACAATACTTTTACTTGGGCAGAATATTTCTACTACCCTACCCACCTCTGTTATGTGTGTTTGTGTGAGAGAGAGAGAGAGAGAGAGAGTGTGTGTGTGTGTGTGTGTGTGTGTGTGTGTGTGTGTGTGTGTGTGTGTGTGTGTGAGTGAGTGACTTGTGTTTTCTGAGCCCTTATCACTTTAATCAAAGCTGTCTAATTTCCAATTAAGTGACACCTTTGACCAGTTTAGCTGCATTTATCCTGCAGGTGTGATGTTATTTGACTCTGACCTAAGAACAAAATCCCTGATTGCTATTTGCACTATATGTCATACTATATGTATCTATATTTTAGCAAATTCGTTAAAATTTACCTGTGCACTTAATTTGGTCTAACTCAGCTGAAAGATGCACTGAAGTATTAAAATAAGTAGCAGCGAATGTCCAATGAGCTTGGGAGCCCCGTTAATGTTACAGCTGCATTTGTCAACCCTGGGGTGTGGGGTTTGGGTGGCTGGTGGTGGTGCAGTACAAAACATCCAGTCAACTGCTGTTGATCTAGGACTGGCTACATCCTGGTCCATTCCGCCACTCTTTAGGACCCAGTAAGAGTTGTCCTTGAAGAAGTACGTATCGCCTGCAGTGGAAAGAGCAAAGTCATACAATACATAGCCAAAAGCATTAAGCAACACATTCTATATGTGCATATCAAGCAACTTGTTTCAAAATCACATGTCCTCTATGTGCACTAGAATAGCTTCCACTCTTCTGGCCTTTTCAGACTTGTAGTCTTGTTGTGTTCAAATTCCTGCCAAAGCTGCTTTTGAGGTTGAGGAATAAGTGCAGGCCAATAAAATTCTACCACAACGAATTCCTCAAACTGATTCTATCTGAACTTTGCTTTGTCAACAAAATATTTATCCAACTGAAACAAGAAAGGAACTTGTACTACAAAGTCAGAAGCATACCATTTTGAGCTCAGCCCAAACCAATCTTAGACCTGTGTATGGGTGCCATGGGAAGTAATTTTTTTTTCCATTTTAGAACTCGGTAGTGAGTACTGCAGTTGAGCACAACTTCAACTGAGTTCAACTTCATGCACTATGGCACTTGATGTCCCCTTAACTTTATGGATATGCAATTCCTTTTCACAAGAACAGAACATACAGATAACCAGAAGAGCTGCAGCAGTGCAAACTGACTCATTGGAAATATGGCATACTATGACACCATGTTAAAAGTCACCGAGTTCATCTAAGCTGCACAAGGAGGTTGGGTCCATTTTTAAGTCTTGGTCCTCCCAAGGTTTCTTCCTTATAACATTTAAGGAGTTTTGCCTTGCCACTGTCACCCTAGACCAAGACTTGTAGTAGTCGAGCCAAGACCAAGACTATATCGAAACATTAAAATTTCAACATACAAGAATAAAAAGAATAAAATGGAAAAAAAGTTTGTAATTCACTTTAGATTCATTATACACTATACTTATAATTATTAAAAAATAATATTGTATTTCATCATAGTTTTTTGTAAAATATAACATAGCGTGCGAAAATTCACACTTGAAGTCTTAATGTTGGACAATTCAAAATAAAACGTGTTCATTGATTGGATACTGAACAAGAAGAGCAGTATCTTGTTTTTTTTTTCCTAATAGCCAATCTGAGTGCAGATTTTGTTTAGGCATGCAGAGAAATGACTGATTCATTCTGTTTGAATGGATTGTTGATATTCAGTAATGATAGGAAAAGTTCACTTTATAATTAGCGTCACTTCAAGCAGGCGGCTTGGACTCGGCTGGTCTCGAAAACAATTTCCAAGTCCACCTTACCCTGAGACCGAGAGATAAGACAGAGACTGCTTGTTTATGGTCTCAAGACCGGACTCAAGTACTACACTATTAGTGATATTCACATACTTTTAGACAGGTAGTGTATGTCTGAACTTTTGGATTAAGCCATGGTAGGGCTGGGAGATATACCGGCATTAAAGTGAATACAGGAATCATGCTGTTCCATGACACGGATTTTTCTATTCCGTGGATACCGTAATAAACCCAGAAACAGATAAACAGAAATAGCCCACCCACACACATAAGACAAAATACACATAAACATCTGCATCTGGCAAATAAATGGAGCAGCAAATTTTTCTACTGAAAAATTTGGCATGGTTGTTGGTGCTAGACGGGCTGGTCTGAGTAGTTCAGAAACTGCTGATCTACTGGGATTTTCATGCATGACCACATCTATGGTTTACAGAGAAGGGTCCGAAAAAAAAAAAATAAATTCAGTGAGGACAGTTCCCTGGGTGAAAATGCCTTGTTGATGCCAGAGGTCAGAGGAGAATGACCAGAAAGACAACAGTAAGTCAAATAACCACTCGTTACAACTGAGGTATGCAGAAGGGCATCACTGAATGCACAACACATTGAACCCTGAGGCAGATGAGCTTTAGCAGCAGAAGACCAAACCAGGAGCCACTCCTGTCAGCTAAGAACAGGCAACTAAGGCTACAATTTGCACTGGCTCACTAAAATGTGGACAACAGAAGATTAGAAAAACATTTAGATGGTAGTTTAAAAATTTGGCGTAAACAACATGAAAGCATGGATCCATTCTGCCATGCATCAACGGTTCAGGCTGGTGGTGGTGTAATGGTGTAGGGGATCTTACATATATATGGGGTCATAAAACCAGATAGGTTCAACAGAATGATTTTAGCTTTGTCTGTTTAATTTGTAGAAGGGTTGTTTTTTACCTTTTCCCCAGGCTATGATGTCATCAGGACTACTGGGTACCCCCTTCCACAAAGAGAAGCTTTTCGGGTAGTTTGCATCTAGACGTGGCACTGCACCTCCCTGACTCTCAGTGAATCTCCAAAATTGTCCACCGCTGATCAGGTACGTTTGTCCGTTATGGGCCCAAACAAATGCGGCCTCAACTCGATCCACTAATCGCCCATCATGAGTCCTCATGCCCCAATCAGCCAGAGGACGTGGGTACCCAGGCAATGCCTTTGTGTCCTTGAAGACCCAGAATTGTGAACCTGAACAGCAAATGGGTGCAATTACAGAATTTGAGTCTTACCATTATTGTCAATAAACTGCCCATAACTAGATTAACAATCACAAATTTGTCTGCTGTATTGTACAACCCCAAATCAGAAAATTGGAACAGTATGGAAGACGTCAAAAAACATGCATCTATTCCTGTATTTCAAGCCTGCAACACAATCCAAAAACAGTTGAGAAGTTAAAGCATTTATCAATTTGTATGAAGTGTTTTCTGGTGTTATTTTGTCCCATTCTTTCTGCAAACACATCTTAAGATGTGCAGCAGTACTAGATTGTCGTTGCATTTTTTGTTTAAAAATTCTCCACACATTCTCTATTGGGACAGGTCAGGACTGCAGGAAGGCCTCTTCGTCCACAGTCATGCCTTTGTAATGTATACAGCATGTGGTTTTGCATTGTCTTGTTGAAAAATTCATGGATGCCCTTGAAACGATGACGTCTTGAAGGCAGCTTATGTTGCTCTAAAATCTCAGTGTACTTTACTGCATTAATGCTGCCATCACAGAAGTGTAAATGACCTTTGCCAAGGGAACTGATCCCCACACCATGACAGACCCTGGCTTTTGTTCCTGTAATTGTCTGGATGGTACTTTTCGTTTTTGGTCCAAAGCTCACAGCATCCATTTCTTCCAAAAAACATCTGGAGTACTAATTCGTCTGACCACAATACACATTTCCACTGTGTGATGGACCATCCCAGATGCCTCAGAGCCCAGAGAAGTCAATGCCACTTCTGGACATAGTTAACATAAGATAATTTTTGGTTCAGTAAAGCTTTAAGAGACACTTATGAATGTAACTCTGTGTTATAGGTTTGATGAAATAATCCCTTGCCCATATTGTTGTATCAGCTATTGATGAATGATGGTTCTTGATGCAGTGCCGTCTGAGGGATCAGAGATCACAAGCATTTAGATTAGGCTTGTGCCCTTGCCCTTTATACACTACAATTCCTCCAGATTCCATGAATCATTTAATGATATTATGCACTGTAGAGGGAGAAATATGTAAATCCCTTCCATTGCTTTAAAACATTTAGATAATTTTCTCATGGATTTGTTGATAATCTGGAGATCCTTTGCCCATCTTTCCTCCTCAAAATCTCAGTCCTTCATGGATACTGATTTTGTACCAATTCATGATTACAATCACCTGTTGATATCCCATTTGCAATCACATCATTATTTAGTTTTTTACCTCATTACTAGACCTAAACTGCCCCCCGTCCCACCTTTTTTGGAATGTGTCGCAAGCTTTAAATGCAGGAATCTGTGTTTATTAACGAATGAAATTAAGTTGACAAGAAAAAACCTGAAATATCTTGGGTTCGTACTGTCCACAATGAAAAAATGTCAAAGTAAATGTAAGAAACACTGCATATTTTTTTATTTGCATTTTCCATACTGTCCCCGATTGGGTTGTCATGGTAAATCGTATCAAATATGTGAAAATAAGATTAACAAACTCTATAAAACAATACAAAAGTCAACTTGTAAACAGCCTGAACAGAGCTGTAACATTAGCAGTATTGTAACATGTAACATTAGCACTGTTACTGACCAATAAAGAAGATGATGTGGCTATCAGTCTTCCTCTCATAAACAGTGTCTATCTTGTTCACACCAGGTGGGAGTCCCATCCAGAAGTTTTCTATGCGAGCAGGAGTGAATGAAACTAAAGAACCAGATCGCTGCATTCGCCAGAAATACGGTCCTGACACCAAAACAAATAAAAAACAGTTAATGCTTTTTAATACAGGATTTGGGAAACATAAGATATCTTGACCTTATAATAAAAGCTGTACTTTATGAAGTTGTAAATCTCACCTTTAAAAAAGAATACATCTCCTCTTATGTTGGCTACTGCATCAAATCCACCTTTGCAGCGATCGGGGTGGTCAGGGTTGGTCCTGAAACAGAACAGTGAGAGAGCAGGTGTAGAAGGTACTCTATGAAACAGTATTCAAATTATAAGGATTAAATATATAAATATTTTACCTTTCAAAAAAATCCATATCACATTACTAATCTTAACATCTTAATATAACTCATATTCACCACTTTACCTTACACATTCACATTAATGTGTAACTGCAAGACTTATACCCTTTTCTCACAATATGCACAAGCTTTCACTTCCACAATCAGATAATCTTTGTGAGTAAATTCTTTAGAGTATATAAGAAATAAAACTTACATACGTACAGTGGGGCAAAAAAGTATTTAGTCAGCCACTGATAGTGCAAGTTCTCCTACTTAGAAAGCTGAGAGAGATCTGTAATTTTCATCATAGGTACAATTCAACTATGAAAGACAAAATGAGAAAAAAAAAATCCAGGAAATCACATTGTAGGATTTTTGAAGAATTTAAATGTAAATCATGGTGGAAAATAAATCACCCACAAACAAGCAATATTTCTGGCTCTCACAGACCTGTAACAACTTCTTTAAGAAGCTCTTCTGTCCTCCACTCGTTACCTGTATTTAATGGCACCTGTTTGACCTCGTTATCTGTATAAAAGACACCTGTCCACAGCCTCAAACAGTCAGACTCCAAACTCAACCATGGCCAAGACCAAACAGCTGTTGAAGGACATCAGGATAAAATAAAAATTGTAGACCTGCACCAGGCTGGGAAGAGGAATCTACAATAGGCAAGCAGGTTGGTGTGAATAAATCAACTGTGGGAGCAATTGTAAGACGTACAAGGCCATTGATAATCTCCCTTGATCTGGGGCTCCATGCAAGATCTCATCCCGTGGGGTCAAAATGATCATGAGAATGGTGAGCAAAAATCCCAGAACTACACGGAGGGACCTGATGAGTGACCTGCAGCGAGATGGGACCAAAGGAACAAGGCTACCATCAGTAACACACTACGCCAAGAGAGACCCCTGCTTAAGCCAGTAGGGGGAGACCAGGGCTTTTTGTCACATGGGTTAGTTGTCACATCATTAATATTTTCACCTCTAGAGGGAACTACGTAAAAGTTGAATACTAGTTATGTGCATAAACTTGGTCTGATGTCATATCCTGTCTGGGAATAGCACAGCACACTGTTAACTGAGGTGAGCACTGATATCCCATTTTTCACATTGTAAAGTAAAAAAAATGTGAGTTGATTATTTTTGTTGTAGCCGCCTTCTAGTTCAAAATCTTTACAATTATACATTTGTATTTGTAGAGGAGGGAATAAAGTATCTTGTAATATGTTTGTTAATGTCTTGCTTTAAGCTAACTTTGAGATATAGCTAACAGTATCAAACATGGTAGTTCAGGGCAACTTGTCTCAGTGATTTTGGGGCTAGTTGTCACATGTGACAAATTGCCCCAAAATTACTGAGACAAATATTCAGTATAGAAATAGTTCACTTGTCAACTGTTGTCATATCTAATTTAGTGTTTTGTGTGTTTTAAAAGAAAGAAAGAAAGACAGGAAAGAAGGAATAGAGAAAAGATGGTCTGGAATTATAAAAGAAAAACAGAAAATGGCAGCACTCCACCTGATGTGATGCTAAGGGCAGTGAGGCAGGTGAAGTTGGCAAATAAATCAATTAGGAGTACAGCGAAAGATTTCAACATTAACTACCGTACACTGGCTCGATACTGTAAGACATTCACTGCAGCTGAAATAGAAAGTCATAGAGGCATCCCAACTACAGTGGTTGGTTATAGATCTCCACGGCAAATTTTTAGCCCAGATTTGGAGTTGCAGCTTGAGCACTACCTTATGAGATCAGCTGACATCTATTTTGGTTTGTCACCAACTGAAGTGAGAAAGCTAGCATATGATTTTGCAGTGGCACAGAAGCTGCAGTTTCCATCAGCCTGGGCTGCAAAAGAAAAAGCCAGCAGTGAGTGGTTTACACGCTTTTTAAAGCGGCACCCTGCACTCTCTCTCAGAAAGCCAGAGGCAACTAGCCTTGCCAGGGCAAGTGCCTTTAACCAAGAGAATGTTAAGGCTTTTTTTGACAATCTGGAGAAGGTGTTAGACCGACATTCACTGGGACCAGGGGACATCTGGAATATGGATGAAACTGGTGTGACGACTGTGCAAAAACCAGACCGACTGGTGGCCAGGCGAGGGTTTAAACAGATAGGGTCACTGACATCTGGTGAAAGGGGTACCCTAGTGACACTAGCATGTGCAGTCTCAGCAATAGGGAACAGTATTCCCCCTTACTTCATATTCCCTAGGGTGAACTTCCGTGATCATTTCCTCAACAATGGACCGCCTGGTAGCAAAGGAGGAGCAAACCCCTCTGGCTGGATGAAGGAAACACACTTTGTGGATTTCCTCAAGCATTTTGTTGAACATGCCAAGTGTTCAAAGGAAAAGCCGTGTTTACTCCTTCTGGACAACCATAGCTCCCATCTTTCTATTGATGGACTTAATTTTGCCAAAGAAAATGGCATAATTATGCTCTCTTTCCAACCCCACTGCTCACATAGGCTGCAACCTTTGGACAGAACAGTTTATGGGCCACTGAAGAAGCACATAAACTCAATCTCTGATTCCTGGATGAGGAACAATCCAGGGAAAACAATCACAATCTATGACCTCCCTGGGATTGTGGCAATTGCATATCCTCTGGCTGCAACCCCACTGAATATTCAGGCTGGCTTTCGAGTGACAGGGGTTCATCCTTACAGCAGGGATGTGTTCTTGGAGACAGAATTTGCACCATCCTATGTCTCAGATCGCCTTTTTCAAGACCCTGCCTTTCCAGGACCCAGCACCAACCCAGCACTTCCAGGACCCAGCAAGAACCCAGCACTTCCAGGCCCCAGCAAGAATCCAGCACTTCCAGGCCCCATTACCAACCCAACCCTGCCTGTTAGCACCACCTCACCCTTGCCTAGAAAGAAATGCTGGCCCACCACCAAACTCAACTCCAGAGGGACATTTGGCCTACCCAAAAGCCGGTCCAAGAAGAAAACGAGCCCGCCATGCAAAGAAATCAAGAAAAACTGCTATTCTTACAGATACGCCAGTGAAGGAGGCACTTGCGACTGAAAGACAGGCACAAGGTAAAAAGAATTTGTTCCAAAAGAAATGTGGGGGAATCAAAAATAAAATACCAAAGAAAAAGAAGGCAGCTTTAAAAAGAAAGACTCCAGAAACTTCTTCATCAGATGAAGATGAGTGCCTCTGCCTTGTTTGTGTGGAGCCATTTGCAAACAGCCGACAGTTTGTCAGTTTACAGTTTACAGTTGTTGTGACTAATTTAATAGCCACATTCCAGAATTTATCCGAGTTCAATAATTTATCCATATTTTTTGCATTTGAAGTAAACAAATACCCCAGCATTGAATTGGTTCTTGTTTTATTTGTTGCAAAATCCAGTGTGATGTCTTACCCCACATAGTGTGACAACTTACCTGATGGCAGGGCAACGTGTCACATGTGCACACTCTCTCTTTAAATACCTATATCTCTGTACTGAAAGAAGATATGGATATGAAATGAAAACAACATATATTCCCAAGACCTTGATCTTTCAAATGGTATGCAAATTGTAACAATATTATGTATTGAACACAAGATATACAAAAGAGTCTGAAAAGTGTGACAAGATGCCCTGGTCTCCCCTACTGAGTGGAAGCGATATGTTGTTTCAAGTGTGGCCTAACTGCAACGCTTCCTCAAGTACTAAAAAAGGTTGCCAGCTGAAAAACGGGACTCATTTGAATTGGCCACTTATTAAGGACAGTCATCGAGTTGCGGGGCGCATTCCTTGACACTTCAATACTGCAACAATTTTCATTCATGCCTAGTGCTGAATCGTTTCTGCGGAATCGCAGTTGAGCAACACGGACAGAATTACTGAATGCACTTAACAGCCCCTTTACCATGTCCTCAAAGATGCCTCCATACGATTTAGATCCTGGAGGACTGCGAAGGAAGAAAAAGACCAACATAGAAAGAAGACCTGCATGATCTGGGATAAATATATGAAGGAGAGTTGGAGCACCAGAGTCGTTTGATTCACTGCCATTTTCGCCTGGTTGTGTACTGCATGTTCATCAGAACAATTTAGTGATATCCTCCTCTGACACCTTTCATCAACAAGTTGTTTTGTCCTGGGATCTGCTTTCGCCGGATGTTTTTTTTATAGATTTCTGTAAACTCTCAACAATTATCATCCCACAAGGTTGGCAGTTTTGAAATACCTGCACTGGCTAGTCTAGCACCAATGACCATGGTGCTTCATTTGAAGTCACTCACATCGCCCTATTTACCCATTCTAATGTGGATTCACACTGAAACTGAACCACAGAACCACAGAAAGCATGCTCACTTGATTTTATGTTGCACTCCAGGGTCACGTGTCTAATTTACATTCAATGAAGCTAGAAATCGTGAAAGATTAGGCGTCTCTAATAAGTGGCTAACATTATGACCACCTCTTTGCTTCTGCACTCATTGTCCATTTTATCAGTTTCACTTTTCACCATATAGAATTTTTGTAGTTGTACAATTACAGACTGCAGTCCATCTGTTTCTCTACATACTTTGTTCGTGGTGTCAGTGTGTGTTGTGCTGCTATGAGCAGATCAGACACACCAGTGCTGCTGGAGTTTATGAACACCTCAGTGTCACTGCTGAACTGAAAATATTCCACCTACGACAAATGTCCAGCCATCAGCATCCTGTAGGCAGCGTCCTGTGAGCACTGATGAAGGATCAGAGGATGACTAACACAAACTGTGTAACAACAGATGACCTACTGTCTCTGACTTTACATCTGCAAGGTGAAGCAATATGGTAGATGTGTCTAATAGAGTGCACAGTGAGTGAACACAGTGTTTAAAAACTCCAGCAGCACTGCTGTGTCTGATCCACTCATACCAGCACAACACACACTAACACACCACCACCACTTCAGTGTCAGTGCAATGCTGAGAATGATCCACCACCCAAATAGAACCTGATCTGTGCTGGTCCTGACCATTAGACAGCAGAGTAAATGGGACTAACAAAGTTTGTAGAGAAACAGATGGACTACAGTCTGTAATTCTAGAACTACAAAGTGATTCTATATGGTAAATGAAACTGAAAAAATGAACGATGAGTCTGGTCATAATGTTATGCCTGATTGGTGTATATATTTATGTATACAGTACGTATGTACTGTGTATGTATACATACATGTCTCTGCGTGTGTTATGATCTTGCATTTTACACAGTAGATACTGAGTTTAAAATTGAATAAAACTTCAGTAATCAGTGGAGCATAGCACAAACGAAGAAGAAGAGAAGAGGCAACAATCAGATTTGACCACAGTCCTTGGAATGCCATGTAAGTTCAGTAGAGTCTAAACTCATTGTCTCGCCAACGTCTGTTTCATGGCTATTTTTGGCGAGAGGGAAATTTGAGGACTTAACAAGGCAACAAAAAAATAGACAAAGTGACATTCATACCTGATGCTGACATAATGTGTTTTACTGAGCAGATATTCTGATCATACAATCACATTTACAATGTACATAAACATACATGTACAGTTTCTATTCATTTTACAGACAGTGGCAGACAGTAATTGCTGGGCCAACAATATGCTTGGTGTTTATCCACATTAATTTTTGTTTAAATGTGTGCACTGTTGGTTAATTTGCAAGTATTCAATAATGTACATGATGCCTCAAAAGAAAGGAAACAGCCATATAAAATGACAAAAGTTTGGCAGACAATGATCCAATTTTAGACACGAGCTGGGGGGAACCTGCTAGACCATGTCACACATATTGCGGCAATCTTGAATGCCACAATATTGAATTCAACTTCAGTTTTTCAAATGGGGAGATAGGTGTATGCCACATCAAGCTGGTAGAGAATTTCACCAGAAAAAAACACTGGTGTGCTTTATATTAAGAGAACTTTATTCATTTTCATGTTCAAGCATGTTTGGGTGTTCTCCCATTCCTGACCTTTCACCAAAACATCTGGCTGAGATTTCACTTGAACGTAGGCACAGTATGCATGTAGTGTGATTGCAAATGTGCCCACGTACAGATCATGTCTGCTGCCTCCATAAACTTCTTCTTAAACTGCGCCAAAAATCATTGCATTGCATGGTCAATAAATATGTAAAAATTAGTACAACCATTAGTACAACAAAAAGTAAGTACAGCCATGACGTCCACTGTGCTGTGCACCTTTCTCCAGAAGCGCACCTTTCTCCACATTGTGATGATGCAAATATGCCCGGGCCCACAGCATTTAAGCGCAGTTTGAGCGCAGGCTAGTGGGGGCAGGAGAAGGGGGGACAATAGTTATCCAGCATGGCACAAGGCAATCAGGGATAGGGTGAGTACACCCTTAGGTGAGGCAACCACGTTAGATGGACCAGTCCAGTGTAAGTTTGTTTTTCTGGCCAGTGTCAGTGATTCTGTTTGTTGACCTCACCATTCATGAAGCACTTTGCTTCATCACTGAATAGCACCTGATAGGGAAAACAAGGATTTGCTACGTTACTCATCCTGCAAATTCTATGCAATGATCTGGGTCATCATCGGTCAAGTGTTGGAGCATCTGAATTTTGTAAGGTGCAATTTAAGGGTAGACAAAGTTTGTTGAATTGAGGCATGGCTAATCCCACATTCCAGAGACCGCTGACAAGTGCTACAATGTTTGTTCTGAATAAGGCCAGAAGAGCCTTTGCTGATACTACATCTGTCGCGATTTTTGGTCGTCCAGCTTTCAGTTTATTGGTGACATATGTTGTTTGTCTGGCAAATGCAGTGTTTGGGTGGTGTTGGTTGAAATCTTCTGCCATGATGTGTGCTTCATTCACCAGAAATGAGGACAACCTCAACACAATCTGCTTGGGATAACACCAACTTCACATTTCCTGTACAAAATCATTGTTTGAACATGTGAATGAAGAAAGTTATGTCACAACGTGTTAACATTTTACCACGCATTTGCCAGTGTTGAATCTTCAGCATGGGAAATTATAATAATAGCTGTAATAATGTACAAAGTTGAATTATATAATTTCTTAATTCAATTGTTAACACTACTGTCCAGATAAATCATTTGTACGTTATTATACAATATAGGCTACAAAATAGGCAGGTAGGTTTGAAAATAATCTAAGCAACAATTAGCTTATTAATGCATAGTTAGGGTAAACCAGAAGAGTCTTAGTGATTTTTCTCTTCTCGTGACTCTTGCGCCACGTCAGTAGTGTGTCCCCTTCTGGTGTGTGTGTGTGGTAATGTGTAGCTTGTTAAGGTTATAGAAAAGCAAATAAAAGGTTAAAATTACAACTTTTTCCTCTAAAAAATACTTTCTAAATTTGAATTGCTTTTAAACGGAGCGGATGGCCTCCTGGAGAAAGCAAGCAATAATCAAACTTGTCACTAGATCGCGCTGTAAATCCACACTTCCATATCATACAGGACCACGCAAACAGCCTTAGTTGTTTGTTTTCCCTGTTTTTCGCGTGTTCTTAGACTGTTAAGCCAAATAAATATGAAAGCAGTATTCCATGATATTTTCTCGCAACGACTGGTGTATTTCAAACCGTCGGAACACATAAATCTACATACAGTACCGCGAACCCGTACTGCATACTTCAGGGTTTCTCTAAACCAATTCTGCCTCAACTTGAGTTCCCCTGACTGGAAGCAATGTATTGTACAAGACAAGTACGTTGAATAAAGCAATAGTTATATTATTTTATTTTTTAGGTAATGTATTCATCTTCAAATAACAAAATAATACTTAGCCCCATTATTTTTATTTATGTAATTCGATGACGTACACAATGCCACTCACAGTGACAGCAATTAAATCACATTTCTGCCCTCACAGCAACCAGTGCAGTCACATTCTAAGGATTTCTCTTTTCAGAAAGATAAATGTCAAATTATTCACCTGCTCTGATATTCCCGGAAGGCCAAGATCCTTTCCAGCAGAGAACATACCCCGAAACACTCCTCAACCCACTGACCCCAGTCAGTGGCTCATTTGACCACTCCTGTGGTGCAGACTTCAGGCTGAATAATTTCAAGGATTAATCATTGCTTTTACATGTGAACAATGATGATGGGTGTATAGATGATTGGTATTGGCACTCTCTTTCGCTTTAGAGAGAGAGAGAGAGAAAGACGTTGTTTATATATGGACCAGGCTTTAAGCCATTCGAGGAAGCTGGGCAGGGCACCTTTCAAAGAGCTGCCTTTCTCTGTGTGACTGCCCTGTCATATGCCTGCAAATAAACATCCCGTGTCCTCTCAGTTACACCAGAAGGAGGCTCAGATTCAGCCTATGTGACTTGTTGGTTGACGACATCTGTTTTCAATAAACTATATTGTTCATTGTATGTATGTATCTCCCAATAATGGTACAGTATATTGAATTTTCTGCTAAGGAAGATCTGTCACTTATCTACTTACAGCCAGAGCTCTCAAACATGAGGCTTGGTTTCTGAGTTTGTCTCGCATGTGAATGAATCATAATGAATTTTTTAAAATCATGAGCGAGTGAACAAACATTTAAGTACATCAAAATCTTTGTACATAAAGCAAGATGCAAAAAGTCAGCAAAATGACAGTCAAGAATATTCCTTGTTTTAATCCTTCGTTTGACTTATTAACTTGAGTTAACCTTGTTAACCTGACAGGAGTAAGTGAATAGCTCCCCACCATGTGGCCTGAAATGCACCATTTCAGCTTTTATGCCTAGCGCATTACCAGAGTATAGTGCATTTTATGCGCTTCCAAATATTTAATCCCTTGAAATGAAGTGTGAAAAGCTTGTAGCTGTCGCGGTTGATCCATGACTTGTGACTAGGTGTGCTAATGACGTAAAGCTCATAATGACTCAATATTTAAATGACCGAGTATTTCATGTCACAGAATTATGTAGTTATAAATGTTGGACAGAGGAATACAATTCTCTGACAATAGTTGTTTGAGATTTGTATTAAATTAAATCAATTTGTGATCATAACCGCTTCATATACTCAAGAGTTTGATTCAACAGACTCAGCTGATTCATTTAGAGTTCACGTTAGTGCGTTGCTCATTAATCCTTCATTCATTCATTCATCATACCCACTTAATCGTGATAATCCTTAATCCTGGTCCCAGGAAACCGGTCCCTAGCCACGGGCACAGGGCACCAGGCAGGAACATTCCTAGCCAGTCCATTGTAGGGCACACTGCCAGTTGGAAGCCCTGCACAAGGGACACTATCCGTCTTACATAAATAACTGAGGCGTTAGTGTCCCTTGTATCACTACTAGGGGTATGCAATAGCTCCCCAGAGCAGAGCTCATCACACCAGCAGTAGGGGCTCCACAACAAAGGCAGCATTGAAGCGCTCACCACGAGGCCTCCATACTCGAACCTGACCATCATCAGATCCCAAACAGAACTGGTATTCGTCACTAACAAAAATATGGTCCAAGTCCATAGCAGTCCAGGCTTCTTATTCACGACACAACTGCAAACAAAGGCGAAGGTGGTTGGCTGTCAATATCAGGACAGCAGGCGCCATAACAACAGATTTCCTTCTGCTAAGCACCTGGCAGAGACAGGGGTGTGTACTGAAGGTGCCACCTGTGTCTGGATGGTGGACAAGGAAACTATAGGAGCTGCTCGTGCTTGTCGGTTGATCAAATTATCTTTTCTACTGGTGGTCTGTCTGGGCCATCTGGAGCCTGTTCGCCGTGTGCGTACCCTCACAGAACCACTGCTCCCAACACCTCCTAACAGCTAGGTCAGAACAGCCTAGATGGCAGGAAATTCGTTGAAAAATCCATCCTGCTTCACCCCCTATGATGCACCCCCTCTCAAAGTCTGACAACTGGGCAAAATGTCTTCAAGTGCATTGTAGAGGCATCTCTAGGACAGTGTTAATTTCGTTGACGAATAATTTTCGTCATAGTTTTCATCAACAACCCTCTTCGTCTAACAAAAACGAGATGGCTAAACTAAAATGAATGAAAAACGACAAAAACTAGGACGAAATGAATGTACACTTTTGTCAACGAATAAAAAGTCTATAAAAACACCTTAAATCTTTTTTTTTTTCATAATATTTTACTATAAATTACACATTTTAGTAATGTCCCAGGTTTCCACTCAGTCCTGTTACCCTAATATATTCCCACTTCTGAAAAGTTTGGAACAGACCACAGGTCACATGTTCAATAGGAAGTTGTATCACCTGGATTTTTTATCACCTGGTGACTGTGGAAGCCATTTGAGTACAGGTGAACTCAATGTCATATTCAAGAAACCAGTTTGACATGATTTGAGCTTTGTGACATGGCGTGACAAGATGGGTACACTATGTCCGTAAAGGGATTGACATGGTCAGCAACAAACCTCAGGTAGGCTGTGGCATACTCAGTGGACTGTAGTAGCCTAGCGTTTAAGGTACTGGACTATAGACCAAAAGGTCCAGGGTTCAAATCCCACCTCTGCCTTGCTGCCACTGTTGGGTCCTTGAACAAGACCCAATTGCTTGGATTGTAAGACTGTATCAATTGTAAGTCGCTCTGGATAGATGCTGTAATGTAAATGCTCAGTTGGTATTAAGGGGCCCAAAATGTGCTAAGAAAATGTCCCCCACACCATTACACCCAGCCTGAACCCTAGATACAAGGCAGGATGGATCCTAACATCCAAATGTCAGAGCAGAAATCGAGGCTCATCAGACCAGGCAACATTTTTGTAATTTGTGAGTCTGTGTAAATTGTAGTCTCAGTTGCCTGTTGACAGGAGTGGCAACTGGTGTGGTCTTCTGCTGCAATAGCCCATCTGCTTCAAGGTTCATTCTGATAGGTTATTCTGCATACCTTGGTGATAACAAGTGGTTATTGAATTACTGTTGCTTGTCTATCAGCTCAATCCAGTTCAGCCATTCTCTCCTGACCTCTGGCTTCAACGAGGCATTTTCAGCCAGAGGACTGCTGCGCATTGGATATGTTCTGTTATTTTGTTTGTTTCGTACTTTATCTTTTATCTCTGTAAACCCTAGAGATGGTTGTGCATGAAAATTCCAATAGATCAGCAGTTTTTGAAGACCAGGCCATTTTACACCAACAACCATGCCAATTTTAAACACAGTGCAATCGACTAAATTGCAAAGGTTGGCATGGAAAAGTTTTTTCGTCTGAGGTGTGGTGTGGCATTATTTCAGTTGTCTGAGGTTTCTAAGGTGGGCAGAACTTAGATTTTTCCAGACACTAGTTATGTAAGCTGGATGTTCCCAAATGGAATCCTGGTACTACAAAACAGTGCTTGATTTCTGTCAAAACCTTTGGGAGAACCTAAGCTGCCAATACAAACATTATAGCCTGACCAGTAACGCATGCTCACCGATTTGCCTTATTGACTTGAGGAAGTCAATTATTTCTGTCTCTTTTAGAAGCTCACATGAAAAGCATCTCTGTGTTATGTTGTGGTATCATAGATCTGGGTGTGGGCAACAGCCACACCATGCCTCTGAGAAGTTCATCAAGGAAAGTTCAATGTGCCTGCAATATGTGGACATCACTAATGACAGTGCAGGTCTAAGGCTTCCATCTTTGTACTGCATACCAATATAAAAATATATTCCATATGTCTACATATAGTATAATTGTTGGGTGGATGGTGCATGTATATTTTCCATAAATGGCACCAGTGGTTGGCATGGGGTTACTTATATGATTTGGTGCTTTAGCATTGGTGAGTAGAAAAACTACAGATGGTAGTATCTGCAGATGTTTCTGTGCCTCCAAACTCAATGAGCTTGAACAGTTAGCTTGGCACTGACCAGGCACCTTCAGTGTTTATGATGAACAGTCATCAGATTGTGTTTCAACATCTACCCAGGAACAAGCAGTCTTTATTAGCTACACCTTCCTGTTTCCATTTAATTAGTTCCACTTACCATATAGATGCACTTTGTGGTTCTACAATTACAGACTGTAGTCCATCTGTTTCTCTACATACTTTGTTAGCCCTCTTTACTCTGTTCTCTAATGGTCAGGACCCCACACATCAGGTACTATTTGGGCAGAGGATCATTTTCATCACTGCAGTGACAATGATGCTGTGGTGGTGTGTTATTGTGTGTTGTGCTGGTATGAGTGGATCAGGTTCTCCTATTCCACCACATCCCAAAGGTGCTCTATTGGATTGAGATTTGAGATCGGCTGACTGTGGAGGCCCTGTGAGTACAGTGAACTCATAGTTAAGCACAAGGAACCAGTTTGAGATCATTTGCTCTTTGTGACATGGAGCATTATCCTGCTGGAAGTAGCCATCAGAAGATGGGTACACTGTGGGCATAAATGGATGGGCATGGTCAGCAACATTACTCAGGCTGTATTATACTTAGGCTAAGATGAATACTTAAGCTGTGGCATTTAAACAATATTCATTTGTTATTAAGGAACCAAAAAGAGCCAAGAAAATATCAGACACAACATTATACCACCTCCAGCCTGAACTATTGAGGCAGGATGGATCCATGCTTTCATGTTGTTTACTCAGACCAGCCCATCAAAACCCCTACCATGATCAAAGTAAGATATCCTGCAGAGGTTTTCACTGCTAAGATGGCATGCAGAGGCTGGAGTGACTCTTACACAATGCATTTACAGCCCAGATAACATTTCTAGCTTGCGGAGTGAGTACGAGACAGAGAGAAAGGCTGTTAATGGGTTATCCAGTTCATCTGGCCTCCTGCCAGTACACCTAATCACCTCTTCCTGGAAATCCTTTTCTGGGTGTGTGGAATTCAGGGAAGGAGTCTTCTGAAGTGTAGGTAATCCCAGAGAAATTCCTCACACATCCCCTACCTCTTAAAGCACGAAAAGAGAGGCCCTCTGGTTAGACAGCGACTATTCTGGGAAGTCTGTATGTGGTTGGTTAAGCTGAAAATAGTTTCAGAATGTGCATAAAATGCATTTATTTATATGTATTTTGATACCTAAATCTACATTCAGCGTAGTTATTGTACTGAATGTTAGATGAAAAGACAGAGTGAGACGAGAATGAGTAATAAGAGAGAGTGGCTTTATAGAACTGCATGGCGTGTGTGTAAGGAGACATGTGGGTGTTGTTAGGCAGTGGTTCTCTAGCCTCTTATTCCTCCTCTGTATTTCTTCTGTAACCTCCATTTCCGCTGGTTTAAAAATAGCCTGAAAAGATATGCACTAATGTGTTCATACATAGTTTGTCTCTAGTACATTTTAAGCAAAGCTTTCCCATAACCTGCTCCAATCAATATTAAAAACAAATTGTGTATGTGTATATCTGTGAGGCCAGGAAAAACCATCTTCACATACTATTTATAAGTTCATCCACATCTTTATAGGGACTAAAACCTTTCCAGCATTCATTCATCAGTGTGTATGTCTGCTCATACCATGTAGTTCTGGGCAAAACCAGCTAAAGCCTGAGGAATGCAATTAAATATAATTTATGATACCATCATTCAGGTCCCACATGCCATAACTATATGTTAGCAGAAACACAAGGAGGGACAGAATAACCAGAAAGATTACAGGATGTCAAAAATCACTTGTCACTCATCTTATCTGAAAGCCAGTGACAACAAACCAGAGATGTCGCACGTTCGAGTTTCCGCTGCTATGTCAAACACAACCTTGACCACACTTGCACCACATCTACCAATAATACCCACACTATCTCTTACTGCATGCATCTCCAGACTCCATTTGCTCAAGTCTGAGAAACAGAAACAGCCACAGCAGATTTTGTACAGGAAATAAAGCTTCACAAAGACAAACATTAAATGTTATCTCCAAGCGGAGATAAAAAAAAATATCTCCAAGTGGTATACACACACATACAGTGGTGCTTGAAGTTTGATAACCCTTTAGAAATTTTTCTATATTTCTGCATAAAATATGACCTAAAACATCATCAGATTTTCACACAAGTCCTAAAAGTAGATAAAGAGAACCCAGTTAAACATATGAGACAAAAATATTGTACTTGGTCATTTATTTATTGAGGAAAATTATGCAATATTACATATTAGTGAGTGACAAAAGTATGTGAACCTCTAGGATTAGCAGTTAATTTGAAGGTGAAATTAGAGTCAGGTGTTTTCAATCAATTAGATGACAATCAGGTGTGAGTGGGCACCCTGTGTTATTTAAAGAACAGGGATCTATCAAAATCTGTTCTTCACACACATGTTTGTGGAAGTGTATCATGGCATGAACAAAGGAGATTTCTGAGGAGCTCAGAAAACACAGTTGTTGATGCTCACCAGGCTGGAAAAGGTTACAAAACCATCTCTAAAGAGTTTGGGACTCCACCAATCCACAGTCAGACCCTCCCCAGGAGTGGTCGACCAACAAAGATCCTTCCAAGAGCAAGGCATGTAATACTCCTGACCTTAATCCAATGGAAATGTTGTGGAAGGACCTGAAGTGAGCAGCTAATGTGAGGAAACCCACCAACATCCCAGAGTTGAAGCTGTTCTGTATGGAGGAATGGGCTAAAATTCCTCCAAGCCGGTGTGCAGGACTGATCAACAGCTACAGGAAACGTTTAGCTGCAGTTATTGCTGCACAGGGGGGTCACACCAGATACTGAAAGCAAAGGCTCACATACTTTTGCCACTAAACTAATAAGTAATATTGGATCATTTTCCTCAACCAATAAATGAGCAAGTATAATATTTTTATCTCATTTGTTTAACTGGGTTCTCTTTATCTACTTTTAGGAAAATCTGATGATGTTTTAGGTCATATTTATGCAACAATATAGAAAATTCTAAAGGGTTCACAAACATTCAAGCACCACCGTATGTGTGTGTATACCACTTGGAGATATATTTTCTATCTCCGCTTGGAGATAACATTTGATGTTTGTGTTTGTGAAGCTTTATTTCCTGTACAAAATCTGCTGTGGCTGTTTTTGTTTCTCAGACTTGAGCATGTATCAGAACATTATGACCCTTTTTTACCTGTCCAGTGTATCAGCCTATGTTTTACATGTAGGAGCACTTTGTAGTTCTGAAATTACAGTCTGTAGTCCATTTGTTTCTTTGTTCACTTGGTTAGTCCTCTTTACTCTGTTCTCTAATGGTCAGGATCACCACAGGACCACCATACTCCATGCACCATACACCATGCTCATTAAGTGTAACACATGCAATGATATTTAATATGAACATGTAGGTTTTAGCAAACAATATTTCATCGTCATACAATACTACATCATGTATCAGTTTTTAAACACTATAAAAAATCACTAGGACAAATGTTCATTTTTGACATCAAATCTCTCATCTAACATTTGTGTAAACAGAAATTTTGCAGCAGGTCCTATAATTGAATCACCCAATTACCTAGTAAACTTCATTTACTAGATGAACATAGGGTTTGTCCTTAAATGTAAAAAACCACTTTCTTATAACGATAGTTTAGCAGTAGTAATACAGACACTATAGTAACCATAGTTTTCTTTCTACCAAAGAGGTTGGATCCCTTTGAGTCTTAACGCTTAGGGAGTTGTTCTTTGCCACTAGTGCCCTAGGCTTGCTCAATTTGGGTTTGGCCGTAGATATTAGAAGATGAAAATAGTAAAGCTGCTTTGAGACAATGCTCCATTGTGAAGAGGGCTATAGGAATAAATCTGACTTGACTTTTTGAAAACCATGGTAGAGAAGGCAAGCTGATACGGTTGCCTTACAGCACACAGATCCCCGGTTTCATTCTGACCTCAGATTCTGCCTATATGGTTTGTATGTCCCTCTTGTGTCTGTGTATCGATATAACTTTGTTCCTGCTGTGAACAACCCCAGATGTGACAATAAATAAATAAATTCATAGTTTTCTTTCCACCAAACATTACGGATTGTATCCTGTGGTAAAACCATGGTAAAGATGCCCCTGTAACCATGACATAATTTATTTTCTGGAAAAAAACAACAACTATGGATACCATCCCAAGGTAAAGCCATGGTTATGTTTAACAAGGGAATTTCCCCCCAACAGTTGTGTTCAGCAAACAGCAGTGACAAGCAAATGGTGATACAGGTCTCAGGTATGCCCATTAAAAGTTGAACAATTTGCAATTTTAGGTGTTCCTCTTTTTCCCCCCATGATACATGACCATTGCTTGTGTTTGCAACTTACAGCTTTTAAATTATTACTATTTTTGATGTGTAACTGTTGTTTTGATCTTGTCATTAATCCCCGCATCTCTATGCAGAAGGTCATATTTTAACAATATTCAACTTCTTCACCTATATGTTTGGGAACCCTTGTGATAATAAGCCTCCTCATTTGTCCTCAGCTTCTTTGGCAAAAAGAGAAATTATTTTCTTATCAGTAAAGAGGGATTAGCTTCCTAAGCTTAACCAGATGCTGCTTCCACTCAGATGAGCTGTGAGAATAGGTTGAGCATGAACAATGATATTCCTGTGGTTATTCAGGCTGTATTTGGGTCAGTGAAATTTGACTCTCCTTCTCTGCTAAACCAAGGTCCTAATCACATGCCTTACCAAGAGCCTTGCCTGGTTACTCACTGTGGCCATAAGGTCTACTCTAGGATGAGACCCGGTGTTTCCACTGTACTCCTGTGAACTCTCAAAGCCATGCCCAGATCGTTCACTTGCCACAATTGTAACAAATGTCTACAGAGAATTATTCTGACTTCAGGTCTTGTTTTTTTGTTCTTACACACGTGTGCCTTTTTATGCTATACTCAATCAATTTACCACATCATTAAAGCAAACTGGATTCACCTGACTTCAATTTGGAATGCCACAATAAAGGGGTTGAATATTTACATAAATGAGACTTTGATTCTTAACAAATTTCCCAACATCTCTAAAAACAAGTTTTAGTTTTGACATTATATATTATCGAGAGTGTACACTGATGGGCAAAAACTGCAATTTTCTGAAACCATTTGACATGTTCTCAGGCCTTTACTGGCCAAATATTGAAGATCTATGCAGTGACAGGAGACTGACTTTCCAAACTGCCTTTCTCCTGCCCATCGGAAATGCTTATCTGACCATCAGAAGGCTTTGGAAGACTGCTGGGTAGGAAGAATAAACCAAGCTTTCCACAGAAGTGCTCATTATTCTGTCATTCCTTTGGGTTCAGTTTAGAACAAAAGCCCATGTAGCTTAACCATAACCTAGATTTCAGTGTTTCTAGGGTTTTTCAGGGTCAGAATAGGACTGAGTGCATGCTGGTGGGAAAATGCTTGACTGCTGCCACACTTACCTTAATTAATGCACAAGCATAAAATGGCTAATTGTATGTGTGTGTTGTAGCTGTTTTTGAAACAAGAACATGTGGGATGTTCATAAACTAACCAAGAAGAGTGTATTCATTTCCTGCATCAGAAGCATGTGCATCTACCCAATCCACTTACTACCTGTACTGTCCAACTGTGAGAAATAGCCAGGCATGTGTATTTTGTGTGGAAGTTCAATCAAGTAACTGAATTATTCCTGAATGATAAACGTAAGACACATATTTTCTATATTTCTGCATAAGTATGACCTAAACCCTCATCAGATATTCACAAAAGTATTGAAAGTAGATAGGAGAACCCAATTAAACAAACAAGACAACAGTATTTTGCTTGGACATTTATTTATTGAGAAAATTAATCAATATTACATATCTTTATAGAAAGATAAACTGTATATCATCATATATGTATAGTATATATACAGTGGGGCAAAAAAAGTATTTAGTCAGCCACTGATTGTGCAAGTTCTCCTACTTAGAAAGATGAGAGAGGTCTGTAATTTTCATCATAGCTACACTTCACCTATGAGAGACAAAATGAGAAAAAAAAATCCAGGAAATCACAATGTAAAATTTTTAAAGAATTTAGTTGTAAATTATGGTGGAAAATAAGTATTTGGTCAGTAACAAAAGTTCAACTCAATACTTTGTAACATAACCTTTGTTGGCAATGACAGAGGTCAAACGTTTCCTGTAAGTCTTCACCAGGTTGGCACACACTGTAGCTGGTATTTTGGCCCATTCCTCCATGCAGATCTCCTCTAGAGCAGTGACGTTTTGGCGCTGTCACTGGGCAACTGGGATTTTTGTTCAACTTTCTCATGATCATTTTGACCCCACGGGATGAGATCTTGTATGTCTTCCATTTTCTTACAATTGCTCCCACAGTTGATTTATTCACACCAACCTGCTTGCCTATTGTAGATTCACTCTTCCCAGCCTGCTGCAGGTCTACAATTTTCTTCCTGGTGTCCTTCAACAGCTCTTTGGTCTTGGCCATGGTTGAGTTTGGAGTCTGACTGTTTGAGGCTGTGGACAGGTGTCTTTTATACAGATAACGAGGTCAAACAGGTGCCATTAATACAGGTAACGAGTGGAGGACAGAAGAGCGTCTTAAAGACGTTGTTACAGGTCTGTGAGAGCCAGAAATCTTGCTTGTTTGTGGGTGACCAAATACTTATTTTCCACCATGATTAACAATTAAATTCTTTAAAAATCCTACAATGTGATTTCCTGGATTTTTTTTTCTCATTTGTCTCTCATAGTTGAAGTGTACCTATGATGAAATTACAGACCTCTCTCATCTTTAAGTAGGAGAACTTGCACAATCAGTGGCTGACTAAATACTTTTTTGCCCCACTGTACTATACTATCATCATAAAGATAACACAAATCTAAACAGCATGAACTCAAACAAAAAGCTTAATAATTTATAGTAATAATTGCAAACCAGGCCACAGATGTGAGCTACTCAGATCACTGAATTGTGACCTGTAGTAACAATGTGACAAGGATGTTACTGAGGCAATCACAAATTTTAGTCACGGCCTTGGTTTCCTGGTAAACAATAGTTCGAAACACATGGGTGAAAGATTAGGAAATGACCCATGCCCTATCACAAACAAACCAAGTAATATAAATAAAAACAAGAGCAGTGTAGTGCATCTACGAGATCTGACCCTGATATTATCTAGTCTGAGCCCATAACCCTAAGCCACACTTCAATTGTGCATTATAGTAAGAAAATTCATTCATTATTAATTTTCACTCACCACTTAATCCTGATGCAAACCTATGGTGTTCATTGCCTTATCACAGGACACTGAGTGCAAAGTGGAAATACACCCTGGAAGGATCGCAAGTTCACCATGGAGTATCACACACACTCAAAGAGTCTGGTACACCATTTTCAAATAAATATTGCAGTTTTTGTTTGTTTATTTAACGTCACATAAGCACCAATGGCCAGTCACAACAAGAGCAAGGTAATATCGACACCAGTGAGTCACATTCATACTGGGCCACTTTAGAGTGACCAATTAACCTAATGCGTGTCTTTGGAATGTGGGAGGAAACCAGAGTACCCAGAGTAAACCCACAGGGACAGGGGAAGAACATGCAAAACTCCACACAAGCAAAGTCCAAGGTCGAGATTGAACCGGGGATCTCTGGAGCTGAGGGGCGACAGTGCGCTACAGTTTTTGTAAGCAACCCATTAACAACCATGTTATGGGGATGTGGGAGGAGTACCTGGAAGATAACATGGGGAGAACATGCCAAATTCCACAGAGATCAAACCTGGGTAGCTGGAGCTGTAAACCCACACAACCACCAAGTGTGAAAAGGCTGAATTTAAACGTGGATAGGTTAAGGAACTTGCTCAATGGCCCAATAGTAGCAGCATGACAGAGGTGGGATTTGAACTCTGGATCTTCTGGTCCACTACAGTCCCCTTACAAAACACATGATGAAAAAAATTAATTCCAAGTTACCAGGGGGGATTGTTTCATACTGATCTCTGATGTATGACTTGGTGTTTGATAATAACACAAATTATCACAACAGAAGTTTTTAATTTGAACTACACATGTACATGGAATGGAGGACAGTGTTAGCTTGTCTGTACTTCCGATTAGTTCTGCACAAGTCTATACAGCAAAAGTGTACAGGAGATAAAATGAACCCTTATCATCATAAAGCATCTACAATGCCAGTGCTACCACTGCTTGTCCACTCCTGCCCAGCAATATAGAAATGCATTCCACATAAAGCACTGGTAGTGGTGCACCTCCTCTGTAGGCCTAAGAAGAAGGAGGAGGGTGTAGGCTATAGCGTGACAGTGTTTTGCTCATTACTTGTAGCTTCAAACACTTGATCGAGGGAAGAAGGATGAATCTCTGAGGACTGTAGGCTGTCGAGCAGACGCTGCACCGTGGCTTTCCGTCCCTGACTCTGCTTCCACATCACCAGGGCTGCCATTACCTGGCTCTGACTGTTGTATGGATGGTCAGCACGGCAGCGATAGATGTCCTCCGGTGTCAAACCCAAGTCCAGCAGGACAGTCTCCCACTCTGAGCCGAGCCGTGCCGCCAATCTGTTTAGCTGCTGAGTGGATGGAACCGTCTGAAGGAGGTGACTGGGAGCAGACCACTGACCTGGACAGCATGAAAGCAGAACGAATGTAAGGCAAGACACGTTGTAGTATATACCATCTTAGTCAGTCAGTTAATATTAAGCCAGTTTCAATTGCATTCTATAAACTTATGTTTAAACCTTGTTACTGCAGGTATGATGTGAAAGGTAGGGCTGGGAGGTATACTGGTACTGAAGTGAATACCAGTAAGACTCTTCCATGATATAGATTTTTGGGATAAACCCAGAAAGAGTGAAACAGAAATGGCCCAGCCATGCAAACAAAATGAAATGCATATAAAAATCTTATGTTTGGACTTTAGGACTACGTTTGAATGTCATTTAGACATTTAAACATTATTAATAATAAAAAATAATAAATAGTCTCATTTATATATTTTAGCTATTTTTTGTTATTATATCAATATCGTATTGATAGTGGAAAAAATTGTGGTATGAATTTTAGCTAATAGCGCCTACCCCTAGTAAAAGGTAACAACTATAAAACTAGTGACAAATTACATTAATTATGTTATGGATACCATCAAATACCAAGCTTAGTAGCAGATTCATTTACATGCAGTCATACAGAACCATAACAATAATATGATTAAGGTGTTTATTTACAGAAGCCACACTACACACTTTTAAAATTAAATTTAAATCCTTATCATGAATTTAACTTTGGGTGTGGATCAACTGCACGTGATCTATATAATTATTAATGCAGGCATCAATCAAATGCCGATTAGCAGTTAATTTGAAGGTGAAATTAGAGTCAGGTGTTTCCAATCAATCGGATGACATTCAGGTGTGAGTGGGCACCCTGTTTTATTTAAAGAACAGGGATCAATCAAAGTCTGCTCTTCACAACACATGTTTGTGGAAGTGTATCATGGTACGAACAAAGGAGATTTCTGAGGAGCTCAGAAAAAGAGTTGTTGATGCTCATCAGGCTGGAAAAGGCTACAAAACCATCTCTAAAGAGTTTGGACTCCACCAATCCACAGTCAGACAGATTGTGTACAAATGAAGAAAATTCAAGACCATTGTTACCCTCCCCAGGAGTGGGTCGACCCAACAAAGATCACTCCAAGAGCAAGGCGTTTAATAGTTGGTGAGGTCACAAAAGGACCCCAGGGTAACTTCTAAGCAACTGAAGGTCTCTCTCACATTGGCTAATATTAATGTTCATGAGTCCACCATCAGAAGAAACACTGAACAACAATGGTGTGCATGGCAGGGTTTGCAAGGAGAAAGCCACTGCTCTCCAAAAAAAAGAACATTGATGCTCGTCTCCAGTTTGCTAAAGATCACGTGGACGAGCCAGAAGGCTATTGGAAGAATGTTTTGTGGATGGATGAGACCAAAAATAGAACTTTTTTGGTTTAAAAGAAAAGCGTTATGTTTGGAGAAAGAAAACACTGCATTCTAGCATAAGAACCTTATCCCATGTGTGAAAACATGGTGGTGGTAGTATCATGGTTTGGGCCTGTTTTGCTGCATCTGGGCCAGAATGGCTTGCCATCATTGATGGAACAATGAATTATATTAAAGAATTTTAAAGGAAAAAATGTCAGGACATCTGTCCATGAACTGAATCTCAAGAGAAGGTGGGTCATGCAGCAAGACAATGACCCTAAGCACACAAGTCGTTCTACCAAAGAATGGTTACAGAAGAATAAAGTTCATGTTTTGGAATGGCCAAGTCAAAGTCCTGACCTTAATCCAATTAAAATCTTGTGGAAGGACCTGAAGTGAGCAGCTAATGTGAGGAAACCCACCAACATCCCAGAGCTGAAGCTGTTCTGTACGGAGGAATGGGCTAAGGTTCCTCCAAGTCGGTGTGCAGGACTGATCAACAGTTACAGGAAATGTTTAGTTAAAACGTGCAGTTATTGCTGCTCGGGCTGGTGTTACACCAGATACTGAAATCAAAGGTTCACATACTTTTGCCACTCATTTTCCTCAATAAATAAATGACCAAGACACAGGACTTGTGTAAAAATCTGATGAAGCTTTAGGTCATATTTATGTAGAAATATAGAAAATTCTAAAGGGCTCACAAACTTTCAAGCACCACTGTACTTTGTTCATCCCCTTTACTTTGTTCTCTAATGGTCAGGATCCCCACAGAACCACCACAGTTCAGGTCCTATTTCGGTGATGGATCATTCTCAGCACTGTAGTGACACTGGCATGGTGGTGGTGTGTTAGTGTGTGTTGTACTGGTACGATTGGACCAGACACAGCAGTGCTGCTGGAGTTTTTAAAAACTCTCACTCTGCACTCTATTAGACAAATCTACCATATTTCTCTACGTTGTACATGTAAAGACAGATAGTAGCTCATCTGTTGTTGCACAGTTTGTGTTAGTCATCCTCTAATCTGTCATCAGGGCTCACAGGATGCTGCCTACAGGATGTTGAAGGCTGGAAATTTTTGGTTGGTGGACTATTTACAGTCCAGCAGTGACACTGAGGTGTTTAAAAACTCCAGCAGGATGGCTGTGTCTAATCCACTCATACCAGCACAACACACACTAACATACAACACAGCAGTGTCTCTGAGAATGATCCACCTCCCAAATAGTACCTGATCTGTGCTGGTCTTGTTTAGTTCCTGACCATTACAATCATACGTATAAACAGTACTAACAAAGTATGTAGAGAAACCGATAGACTACAGTGTGTAATTGTAGAACCACAAAGTGCTTCTCTAAATGGAACTGATAAATTGGACAATGAGTGTGGAAACAAGGAAAGTGTAAATCATACACTTATTTTAGACTCCCAAGATAAACAGTACAGTTTAAAAAGGTGAAAGCAGTGCAAAAAACATCTATAATATTAAAGGGTATTCAAATGTTAAATTAACATCCCTGACATTGCAGTGCTGATGTTGCTGAGCAATGCCAAAATACTGCCTATTCTTGTTTTGAATTGAATAGAAATGTGTTTTGTTTGGACAGCAGGCACAAAAAGAACAAAGTTCAGATCAGCAGTTTGTTTTGAACGTGTTTTCAAACACCTCGCAGAATCAAGGACACTCATTGATTTCTACAGGGTGATGTCAGGAAACACGTCAGTGCTTTAGAGTAAAGTGAGAAGAAAAACAAACAGACTGCATTCTTTGGGCAGGCAAAACAGTTGGTGTCAGAGGATGGTTGTGCTTTACCATGCAGTACGAACGATCGAATTATGTAGATGTCTGAACCCAGCAGAAATATGGAATAGCTGCTTAACTACTTCAGTAGTGTAAAAATCAAATCAGACCAACCAGAAAACAAACCAGTTAATTTCACTCCAAATTCTGACTAGGCAAACAGACTGATAAGTAGACAAAGTGACCCAAGATGGTTTAACCTTTGTAAACACCATGTGCTCAACCAATATTAAAATGAGAGTATGAAGCAATAGTCAGTGTAGCTGGAGTGTGCATAAAATGTTAGTACTTGAGTTTTCAAAATACAACAGAGAACAGCAGTGTTTTCATCTAGACCTTACTTGACAATTATGGCTGAAGGGTTTGTAGGTACACTTGTTGAGATGCTCTCAATTGTATATAACACTTTATACACTTTAATACAAGCAGCACAGTGATGCAGTGGTTAGAACCAGCTGCTAGAAACTTCTGTCTGAAGCCTTGGGCTCAATCCTGAGTGGGGCTTGCAACAAAACCCGGCATTCTAGTGCCAGTCCCAAGCCTGGATAAATTGGGAGGGTTGCATCAGGAAGGGCATTCAGTGTATAAACCTATGCTAGATCTTCTATGCACATCAGCATGATCTGCTGTGGCAACCCCAGTGGCAGTTTCGGTGTGGAAGGAGGGTTGGGACAACAAGCTTGCCCCCTAATTGAGGAGTAAGTTAATTAATTAATCATCTTAATGCCTGCAATGCACATTTCAGGTAGATTGGCCCCTCTACCATAGTCAATGGTCCCAGCCTTGGGGCCTTAAGATACCATTATAGTACTATATAGTACTTACAGCCTGTGTGGCTGACTATGCTGTTTTTTATTTACTGATGAAGATGATGATTATGATTATTATTTTAGGTGTGTGCTTTCAAAAGTTTTTAAATCTCAAAACGAACATAGTTGGAGTCCTGCAAATAGTGACCATACAAGATACCAAGTCTTTCCAAAATCATAGTCGTTTGTTCATAACCTTATGTTATCAATTAACATTTAAATAATCAATTTTGGACTTCTGTGAATCGATACTGAATCATCCACATCGTATCCCCCCCACACCCCACCCTACCCTACCCTACCCTACCGTACCCTACCCCTAGCTGGTAGTAAATGTTCATGAGGGGATTATCAAATGCACTTTACTTCAGAAAACTCATATTTTTATGTAATGATCTTTATTTTTGATATTTGAGTCTAGAGTGGGCAGCACGATCCTGCAGAAATCCTGCAGTAGTTAGCACTGTCGGAGATCCCACACAGCTCCGGGATCCCCTTTTCGATTTCAACCCTGTGCTCCACCTGTACGGATTTTAATTAGAGTACTCTGGTTTCCTCCCACATTCCAAAGACGTATGTTAGGTTAATTGATGTTTCCAAAGTGCCCCCTTAGTGTGCCCTGTGTTGCCGGCTCTCTCCCGCGACCCTGACTAGGAGAAGCGGATAAGAAAGTGAATGCATGAATGAGTCTAGAATGCATTTCAAATAAGCCATTAACCACACAGAAAATGACCACAAGAAGAGATAGTCCCTCTGTTGATTCACTTCATGACAAAACTATGACCCGTGCTATCACTCAAAATGAAAAAAATGCAAAACGCAAAATGCTTCCAGTTTTTCTAAGTAAAAGAGTAGCCTGCATGTATCAGTCAAATTAAACTCTCTGACAGAGTATACTGTGTCTATGATGAAGATAAAATTAACTACTTACACAACATACTCATTAGTGAATCAGCTAAAATGTGTGCATTTCAGCAATGGTTGATGTTTTGCTATTGTATTGTATGATGAATAGCCTAATTTGGTTAGTGCAAGCCATATGTTCATCATTTCTTCCTTATGCAGCTGGTGCTGTTAAATTTCCACATGGGATTCTGTAATTCTCACTCCTCTCATCTTTTTTCTTGGCTCATCATCAAACATGTTCATATCCTGAAATACATGCACAGTAAAAAATACTGAACCATTTTTAAAGGTCATACATTTTAACAACCAAGAGTGCTCATTTCTAACTGAATAACTGGAGGCACTGGGTAACTGGAGTACATAGAGGAGTGACAGATCAAGTCAACGACCTCTGGTCTTAAAGTAGATCCTGTTGTTGTCTGGATTAAATGATGTTCAGCATAAACACCATAAAAGCCATGGCCATAAAAAGCCTTACTTCTGGGAATTCGAAATATAAATAGTACAATTAATCTATGGATATGTATTGTAAGTGTAAGTATTTCAGAAAGCATTTTTAGGTCTGTTACTAAACACAACTGGAAGGTTGAGGGTGCATTTGGTATACTTGTATTTACTGTAATTTAGAAATATTAGTGAGATTATATAATTAACTTTAAAATATTTTTATATCATGACAACCTGCTATCAAGGATTGCAATACATCACAACAGCATTAAAAACCTGTTTAACACAATTTCTGAACACACTACTACTACTTCTTTTACTCAGTCTGACTCAAATGGAACACAGTGCTGGTGGTCTTGGTAGTCTGAAGAATGATCACTGCAGGAAATCATATTACAGATTAGCAGAAAGCTCCCACAAGAAATACTTGGAAAGCACCTGAAAAGCAGCCCACTGAGAGTTTTTACTTCTAATCATTTTTCAGTTTTATGAAAACCTGGAAAACTAGCAAGAAGGGTTAAAAAATAAATAAATAAATAAATACTTCACAGGCATTTTCCCATTTACTGCAGGGTCAAATCCTGGAAACAAAATATTTTAAGCATGAACTCAATGTATACACATGAACTGGGAGCAGGCGGCATCTACTGTACAGAGACCAGACTACACAGTATTGTTGTGTCGATGCCTACAGTTTTACTTCTGTACCAAAATCAGCTTTGCAGACACCATAATTATTGTGAAGGACATATGTACACAGTGAAGACCAAAAGTCTGAGACCACTAGTAAAAATGTATCTTTAGCATTTTTCTAGAATTTTAATACAATTATTTCGGTTACAAGTCATATCGTTAGTGTTACAATTTGAGTGAACCGTTTTCAGAATTTACTAGAATTTGGTAATTCCCCCTTCTTGCTCCAATGGTAGAATGCACTTGACCTGGCATGGGCTCCACAAGTCTGATGATCAATGTTATCCCAGACTGATTTCAGAGCATTTTTCCCCAAATATCATCTGTCTTCAAGTGCCCCATAAATGCTCGATATAGTTTAGGTCAGGTTATCCAAGCACTCGATCTCCTTTGGTCTTAAGTTGTTGTTGCAAAGTTAGGGCTGATCCATCTTATAACCGATTCCGTTACGGTCACATTTAACTTGTGCAGGCAGCAGGACAAACACAAACAGCACAGCACTTTTACTAACTTTAATTCAGAATTCCATTCAAATAGGTAGCCTAAAGAGCTTTTAACAAGCAACCTCTCAACGGTTTGTTGAAGAGCTCCGCTGTTAATGCATGACGAGGGATTTCAGTTGTGTTTTGAGTGCTACTTAGTCACCGAATTAGTCTCTCTCTATTTATTTTGGACACAGCCTTATCTTTGGTGTGGAACTCTTCAGAGCATGCTGACTGCAATACAGACAGGGCAAAAATAAGCCATGGAGAAACAACTCCAAAAACGTTCGGAACAATAAATGTAATAAGACGTTTAAAACCGCATCACCCCGCTAAAAATGTGGAAGTTGACAAAGCTAAGAAATCAAAGAGGTTAAAGCTAAAGCTAGTGAGAGCCAGGCAACAAGCCAGCAGCCCCAGCTATCTTTCATTAAAGTGAAATTTGAACAAAACTGCTTCTGTATGCTGTCATGTATAATTCTTAAACAAATGGGAAATCTGAAACGGCTGGTCATATGTTAAAAAACAAAAAAAAAAGAACTGAAATTGGAAGCAGGCAAGAAAATTTCACTTGGTGAATTACAGTTAAATCTATACATGTTACTATTGTGTTATATGCTTAACAACTTTCACATAGTTTCTAAATACAGTGGTATGAAAAAGTTTGGGCACCCCTGATCATTTTCATGATTTTTCTTTATAAATCATTGGTTGTCCAGCTCAGCAATTTCAGGTAAATATATCATATAGCAGATGAACACCGTGATATTTGAGAAGTGAAATTAAGTTTATAGGTTTTACAGAAAGTGTGCAGTAATTATTCAAACAAAATTAGGCAGGTGCCATAAATTTGGGCACCCTTGTCATTTGAATACCTTTAGCAACTAATTATTGCGAACACAAAATTTGTTTTGTAAGCTCATTGACCCTTGATCTACATACACAAGTGAATCCAACTATGAGAAAGGGTTAAGGTGGCACAATTGGAAGTTTTTCTCCCTCTTTGCATCTTCTCTGAAGAGTGGCAACATGGGAGCCTCAAAACAACTCTCAAATGGCCTGAAAACAAAGGTTGTTCAACATCATGGTTCAGGGAAAGGGAAAAGCTCTCTCAGAGATTTCAGCTGTCAGTTTCCACTGTGAGGAACATAGTGAGGCAATGGAAGACCACAAGCACAGTTCTAGTTAAGGAACTCCCGAGTGGCACCCAGACCAAGAAAAATCTCAGATAGGCAGAGGCGAAGGATGGTGAGAACATCATAGTCAAGCCACAGACCACCTCAAAGACCTACAACCTAATCTTGCTGCAGATGGTGTCACTGTTCATCGTTCAACTATACAGCGCACTTTGCACAAGGAGAGGCTGTATGGGAGAATAATGCAGAAGAAGCCTTTTCTGCAGGACACGCCACAAAACAGAGTCACTTGAGGTGTGCTACAGCACATTTGGACAATCCAGCTTCATTTTGGGAATAAAGTGCTGTGTACTGATGAAACTAAAACTGAGTTATTTTGGACATAACAAGGAGCGGAAAAAGAACACAGCATCCCAAGACAAACACTTGCTACCCACAGTAAAATTTGGTGGCGGTTCCATCATGCTGTGGGACTGTGTGGCCAGTGCAGGTACTAGGAATCTTGTTAAAGTTGAGGGTCGCATGGATTCCAGTTAATATCTCCAGATTCTTGAGAACAATGTTCAAGAATCAGTGACAAAGTTGCACCGAGGCCAACGACCCCAAACCCTGCTCAAAATCTACTAAGGCATTCATGCAGAGGAACCCAGTACAACGTTCTGGAATGGCCATCTCAGTCCCCAGACATGAATATTACTGAAAATGTGGGCTGTCCGATGCTCGGAAACCATCAAACCTGAACTGAACTGGCGAATATTTCTAAAATGTGGTCTGTCCATGCTCGGGGGGGGTAAACCATCAAACCAGACTGAACTGGAAGCTGTAGGAAGCGTTTAGCGCTGTTATTTCTACAAAAGGTGGATCTACTAAATATTGATGTAATTTTTCTGTTGGGGTGCCCAAATTTATGCACCTGCCTAATTTTGTTTGAATAATTACTGCACACTTTCTGTAAATCCTATAAACTTAATTTCACTTCTCAAATATCACGGTGTTCATCTGCTATATGATATATTTAACTCAAGTTGCTGATCTGAACAACCAATGATTTATAAACTAAAATCATGAAAATTATCAGGGGTGCCCAAACTTTTTCATACCACTGTAAAGGGAGAAATATAATTAAATATGAGAAAGTAGCTTTAATTTGTCGAGTTTTTATAATTCACCATGTAATAAGAAATAGGTATTTCATGTGGTCATTTTATTTTTTTTAAATATTCACCAAATGAACACTAAAAAGCCATATCGTAGGGCTGCAACAAACGATTATTTTAATAATCGATTAATCGGTCAATTTTTTTTTTTGCGATTAATCGATGAATTGGGTTTAAAAAAAAAAAAAACTTTTCCATGTCTTTATTCAGAAATAAAACATTAAATAACAGAGCAAATAAGTGCTTTCAATAAATGAATAATAATAAATTAAATTTATTAATAAATTAAAATAAATTAAATAATCAAGAATCTCTGATGCAAACACTACATACAAACTCATTCACGCTCTTTCTTTAGAAACTTTGCATTGCAAGCCAAAAATGCTAGCATGTCAACATGCTCCTTGCTAAAGCTGGCTCTCATTTTAGAGACTATATTTCCTGCCGCCAAAAATAGACGCTCAGACAGTGCTGAAGTAGCAGGAATGCATAAATAAATTGAGTTTGTTCAAAACGAAACTAACTCGGGATATTGTGGTGAATTACGCTGTTGTTGAGCTCCCTTCATCCTCATCAGTGACTGCAACCTGTTTCAGTTTCGAGGGCTGTATCAGCACCAGGTCAAATCACTTTTGCAAAGCTTGCATGTTACACATTTTTTAGTTGTGTGAAGAATGAAGTGCTCCCACACTTTTGAGGACTTGAGCCGAACCTTCTTCTCTGCGTCGGTCATGTTTCATTTGTAGAATTTATTTAATTCTTAACGCTAACTTATTTTGAAGATTCAGCGTCCACGCCGGCTCCGCCCTTGCACCGATCAACTCGCTCGTATTTTTTTTTCCAGCGTTGACGAAGTGCCGCAAGTAACGTAAGCGGATACGACAAGGTGAGGGACACAAATCATGTGACACAACGAATCGATAATGAAATTCGTTGCCAACACTTTTAATAGTCAATTATTATCGATTTTATCGATTCACTGTTGCAGCCCTACCATATCGTGATATATATCGTTATCCGGATATGGAAGGACCTATATTGGGATATGAAATTTTCCATATCGTACAGCCCTAGGTGATTGATTCTGTGCAATTGCCCAACTCCAACTGCAAAACACCCCCAGACTTAAAGTTTCAAAAAATCATGCTTCACTGTCTGTTTAATAGATTCTGGTCTCTCTCCTGTTATTCTCATTACAGAAACCCTTATGTTATTGCTATAAATCCTAAACTTGATTTTATCAGTAAATATGACTTTTTCCAGTCATCTACTATGAAATGTTTATATGCTTTAGCCCTTGCCAAGCATTTTGCCTTGTTTATGTTCTTAAAAAGTGGTTTAATGACAGCTACTTGTCCTTTAAAACCACTACTACATAGCCTTCTTTAGGCCATAGTTTTGCTGATTGAGGTCCCTCACTTTTTATTTAGTATACTATGTCTCTGGGCACTGAATAATGTTTTGGTCTTCAAAAACATTTTGGTCAGCTGGATTGTGGTTTGCTTACAAATGATCCAGTTTTTGCAAACCTAGCTCAGTCATGGTTTTATTCTGAGAAAGCCCCTCTTTGCTTAGAAGAAATATTTATCACTTGTGCATAATCCTGATGTCATTTCCCACTGTAACAATGCTACTTAGTACTGAAATGTTCTGCTGAAAGTATAAGCATGGACATGCTTTAGGTTAACAGGTGAAGAATGGCTGCAAATGTATTCAGATGTTTCAGTGGAAACGTTAAGGTCAGTTTCACAAATGTGATTACTTGCTTTTCAGAAGTCTCAAATATTAATAATTTCTGAAATCCATGTCGTTTTTGTCAATGATTTTAAACGTTTAAATTTTGCCACTCGTACTCTTAAGCTGATCATACGTTTTTGTAATGACAAACATTAGCCTGAATTCAACAAAAAATTGAATCCTTTTCACTAGCAGTCTCATACTTTTGGTGGTGCATACATTAATAATATCAACCACAAGCTATACATACAGGGTTTATATATACACATAACGAACACAGCCAATTCGTTAGGTACACCTTGGTTGGACCCCTTTTTGCCTTCAGAACTGCCTTAATTCTTTGTGGCATAGATTCAACAAGGTGCTGGAAACATTCTTCAGAGATTTCGTTCCGTATTGACACGACAGCATCATGCAGTTGCTGCAGAGTTGTCGTGTTGCCACCATGTGATTGGCTGACTAGATATTAGCATTAAGGAGCAGTTGAACAGTTGAGGGGAATTTGCTAAAGCAAAAGGTAGAGAGAATTTTGAGAAAATGTGTTGAAAACAATAAATGCTGTTACACATTAAACCTTTAAGATACAGAACGTCACTTGTAACAATTAAACTGCAAAGGTGATTTGTCCCTTTATTTCGTCAGAGTTTAACAATAATGATGATTGCCCAAATGGCCGAGCCAAGTAAAACTCGAGATTAGGACTGCAGCATGAAAACTAACTTCAGTGGCTGAGCAAATTCATGGCTGGGGAGTGGGGTTGTGCACGGTAGGTTCACAGAACAATGTAACTGAGGTCAAAGTAATTTTATTTGAATATTTAATCCCTCATCATGCAAAAATGGTCTTATCTATTCGCACATCCAGTCAAAACAAAATAATGATATTATCTGTAGACAAACAACGTCATAGCAGGGCATGCAGAAAGTGAAGTGAATACGAAGAAAAGTGAGTCCGCAGCTTCATTCCCTCAGAAAACTGTCCTCATGGGTTGATTTTGACCCCTCTGTACCCAAAATGTTCTGCAAAGTTTGCAGAGAATACTCCAACAAGGCAGACAAAAGAGGTTCTATTATTAGAGACGCACCGATCGATCGGCCGTTGACCAAAATCGGCCGATTTTCAGCTTAATTAGCCTGCACTTGTGACCTCGACAGTGGTACAAACACAGCCACATGTGGAGTGACTAGAAATTTGCTTGTACTTGTACTCTTGCACAAACTGGTAAAAGGCTTTTATCAAGGCTGTAAGGCTTATCACATACAATTTGAGCAAGTTTGCAGTAATTGATATTTTATGTGGACAGGAATAAATTACCTTAACTAAATACACTAGATTGGCAAAAGTATTCACTCATCTGCCTTCACACACATATGAACTTGAGTGCCATCCCATTCTTAATCCATAGGGTTTAGTTTGATGTTCGCCCACCCATTGCAGCTATAACAGCTTCAGCTCTTCTGGGAAGGCTTTCCACAAGGTTTAGGAGTGTGTTTTTGACCATTCTTCCAGAGGCACATTTGTGAGGTCAGACACTGATGTTGGACGAGAAGGCCTCGCTTGCAGTCTCCGCTCTAATTCATCCCAAAGGTGTTCTGTCGTGTTGAGGTCAGGACTCTGTGCAGGTCAGTCAAGTTCTTCCACACCAAACTTGCTCCTCCATGTCTTTATGGACCTTTCTTTGTTCACTGGTGCGCAGTCATGTTGGAACAGGAAGGGGCCATCCCTAAAGTGTTCCCACAAAGTTGGGAGCATGAAATTGTCCAAAATCTCTTGGCCTGCTGAAGCATTAAGAGTTCCTTTCACGGGAGCTAAAGGGCCGAGCCCAACTCCTGTAAAACAGCCCCACACCATAACCCCTCCTCCAGTTGGCACAATGCAGTCAGACAAGTACCGTTCTCCTGGCAACCGCCAAACCCAGACTCATCCATCAGATTGCCAGACAGAAGCGTGCTTCATCACTCCAGAGAACACGTCTCTGCTGCTCTAGAGTCCAGTGGTGGCATGCTTTACACCACTGCATCTGACACTTTGCATTGTGCTTGGTGATATAAGGCTTGGATGCAGCTGCTCGGCCATGGAAACCCATTCCATGAAGCTCTCTACACATGTTCTTGAGCTAATCTGAAGGCTACATGAAGTTTGGAGGTCTGTAGCGATTGACTCTGCAGAAAGTTGGCGACCTCTGTGCACCATGAGCCTCAGCTTCCTCTGACCCCGCTCTGTCATTTTATGTGGCCTACCACTTTGTGGCTGAGTTGCTGTCGCTCCCAATCGCTTCTACTTTGTTACAATACCACTGACAGTTGACTGTGGAATATTTAGTAGCGAGGAAATTTCACTACTGGACTTGTTACACAGGTGGCATCCTATCACTGTGCCACGCTGGAATCCACTGAGCTCCTGAGAGAGACCCATTCTTTCACAAATGTTTGCAGAAGCAGTCTGCATGCCTAGGTGCCTGATTTTATATACCTGTGGCCATGGAAGTGATTGGAGAACCTGAATTCAATTATTTGGATGGGTGAGTGAATACTTTTGGCAATATAGTGCTCATTTATATGTGAATACAACTTTAAAATACAAAGATTTGTTCAGAACAGGAGAAATATGGTTTGGAGCTCCAGTTGACATACGAGTTTAATTCGTTCTGTGACCTAGCTCGTAACTTACTTTGATCATGTGTCAAATTTGCACTGCAGAAAAAGTTTGAGATCAAATATTTGTACAAATTATTATGGGGTAATTAGCAAATGCTTGGTGTGGTTTGATGTTTGGTCCTTTGGGGGAACAGGCCTCATGGATGCATTGTTTGCAGCCTGACACTTAAGTTTGTACGTTCACTGCTTTTGTTAGCTTTACATGCAAATGGCACAATTGAACAGCCCTGATTTTCCACAACTTGGAGAAGAGTGGTTCTACTTATCATATTAGCAGTGATGGAAACTGGTGTTAATGTGCTAAGTATGCTAGCTTTTTAAATCTGTTTTGTCCATTTCCCATGACTCAACTCAGCAGACATGAGACTCACCAGCTGTGTCTGTAAAACCAAAGCACCCAGCTTAGGCACGCCCAATCAATAACTTCTTAAAGGTAGTGTTTAAAAACAACTGCAGCACAATTTAATTAATTCAAAATTGTATTATGGTATGGTTTTGACTTTTCATACTTTGAGCACCCAACCCTAGTTTATTAAATACTACATCCTTGATTTGGACATCAAATCGTTAGATCTTTAGTTTCCAAATGCTTGCAGTGCATGTCAACCATGTAAATAAGAAACAATCGCTATAAAGCCTCCGTTTATTACAAACAAAATTAGTTGAGTCTGATCAACATTAAACCATCTATAGATCTGACGTTACTGCACACTTCAGAAAGCAGGTTCTGTTATTCTTTCCCCCCATTTTATGCCTTCATGTAGGATCCCTGAAGTGTCCAACTCCCTCTTGTTGCCATTTCTACAGAACACATTTTGTTTGGCTGTTTGAGTCTCTCTAACGTTTAACAGCCCGCATGGTGTGCATCTGAGGAAAACCGGCTAGTGGGACCAAAGGGTTTTTAGGAGAATCCTGTTGTGTGTTTCTACTTTTGACTCCAAGACTTCTCTCATTCTGAAATTCTTGGAAAACCGACTTCGCCAAAAAAGCAGTAGGGTGTGGCGAATAAGTGCCAAAGACAACTGGGTCTCTCTTCGAAAGGCAGTTAAGTGTGCCAACTTCTTGGTAGTGGTGGAGAGTACACAGCATGGGACAGGAACAGTTGCAAGGAAATAGAACTTGTAAAAAAAGAAATAAAATAAAATAAAATAAATATATACTAGCCATGTCCAACCACCCAAATCCTGCTAGAAAAGTTTAGATGACTTTGGAAAGATTAAACTTCCTTCCAACTGTGCTTAAGGATACACTAGGACTGAAAATATATTAAAACAGTTTTCAACTTGAACAGAGAAGAAATATGTTTTTGGCAAAAATGATTCATAGGAGTTCAGAAAACTCTCACAATTTACAGTGTATACATCCCAAGTCAGGAAAAATATCAGTGATGAGTAAATTACTAGTAGTAATCAGATAAATTCAAATTACAATTAAATTCAAATACAGCCAATAGCTGTGATCTCCAGGGATCTAGCATGATTTTGTAAATAATGCCTAACGTGTGACACCCCCCATTTAGCCAAGTCCTCCAGAAAACTGAAGACATGACCCACTGTATAAACATTTAGGAAATGAATTAAAACCATTTGTGTTCCTGTATTAAAAAATGAATGATATCTAAGTCCAAATGCATTCTTTACAAGAATCTGAAATGTCTGTAACTAGAAACCTTAGGATCTGCATTTTCACATAAAACCGGGAGCTAATTAGCAAAACATGTCCTCATGATATTTTTCTGATATCTATTTTAAATGTTTTAATAATGTTAACTGCCACTTCAAAGTATAGGTCTAAGTTTTATTCTTATTCCTGCAAGTGCCTCTAGGAAATCTGCCTTTCTGACAGTGAAATGTGATGCCTTGATGAAATCTGTAGTTCGCAGCACAAAATCTGTCTTCACAGTTAAAAGACGTTATTAAAAACTTAATTTTAAATCAAATATTTGTATTAATGTTTATACTACACCTGTGATATTACATTATAGGAAGATCCAGGGTTAAGAAGATAAATTACAGAAAAATATGTGATTAGTTTTTGTTAATAGATCGACAGGACTAATGAGGTAATTAAAGTGACTTGGAATGTGGCATAGTTGGGGTGCTAAACGGGCTGCTCTGGATATTTCAGAAACCGATGTGCTACTGGGATTTTCTAGTGGAGGCTGTATTTGTGCCTCCTAATACAGGCATGAAAGGACAGGGATATTAGATGGTCAGTTACAGTCACAGCAGGTTAAGTACATAAGACTTATGAACACTCAGAGAAACTCAAAGGGGCCACAGAACCTCTAAGCTGTGCCAACTTTTATGGGTGTTTTGCGGACTGTGGTAGCCCAGAGGTTAAGGTACTGGACTATGGACCAGAGGGTACAGGGTTCAAATCCCACCTCTGCCAAGCTGCAACTGTTGGGTCCTTGAGCAAGGCCCTTAACCCACAATTGCTTGGATTGTAAGACTGCATCAATTGTAAGTTGCTCTGGATAAGGGCGTCTGCTAAATGCTGTAAATGTACTTTGCGTAATATCCAAAATCTACTTTTGTGAACTAGTCTCTGAGGTTTTCTGTGTATTGTTGCTGACCACGTCCATCCCCTTCTGACGATTGTACTCATGTTCTGATGACTGCTCCCAGAATGCTCAGATCATCTCAAACTGGTTTCTTGAACATGACAATGTTCACTCTACTCAAGCGGTCTCCACATTCACCAGATAAAATCAAATACAGCACCTCTGGGATGTGGTGAAACTGAAGACTCATGGATGTGCAATAGGGTTGCAACAAACAACTATTTTGATAGTCGAATAATCTATCAATTATTGGAACAAATAATCGATTATTCTTATTATGAATTGCTCGATTACCAAATAACTCTTATGTAGCTATCAGCCTTTACATTTAACTTGAGACTGCAATGAAGACAAAGATGAAGACCTTATTTAAAAAAAAAAAAATAAATAAATAAAATAAAATCACTGTATGAATGAAGTTTCCTGCCAATATAAAAGATATATAGAACTCCAGCAAAACTTTTTTCCTGTCAAAATATTCAACCAACAATATGCAAAGTAGCATCAATAAAATTTAACAAAACCAAATCAGTATCTCCAGCCTCAACCGTGAGGTGCGTTCACATTGGGCAAACAATGGCGAATATTTGTTCTCTATGAACAGTTACATTTGAATGATTTTGCATAAACCTTCCATTTCAACGGTAACCCTTTCAGCCGCCTCCCCTGTATGTTCGTGGAGAACTACTTCCTGAAACTGTCTGTGAGTGTTTGCAAACGTTCACAGAAGACTCAAGGCAAACAAAACTGTTTGCAAACGTTTTCCTGCATTCCCAGAATTTGAACGCACCTGTGGCATCAACATTAAGAAACGATGCAATGTTTAGGGCTCTATGAGTTCCGCGATGCAGAGAACACAGACGGAATCGCAGAACTGGGGAATAAACACGGACTTCAGACATATACATGGAAATGCACAGAATTTGAACATCTAAAAACAAACCAATATATTCCTCTGCTTTTAGCGTGATCGGGCATAACCGGTCAGTCACATTTAACTTGTGCAGTGCATGACAAACACAGCCACACAAACAGCTTTTAGGGCTCTATGAGTTGACAGCTTTTACTAACTTTAATTCACAATTCAGTTCATCTGTGTATGGAACTATAAACATGGATCAGCCGCTTGGGATGTTGACGATAAGGAAGTGTTAGATTTCAGTTGTGTTTTAGTGCTACTACCTAGGATTATATAACGCAATACTAATGAGGGAGACAGGAGACTAATGAGGGAGCAAGTATCTATGTCAGACACGTAGACTACTTCACAGTGTGCGTTCTTTGCGTGCATGGCAAAAGTAAGAAGGAACAGCATCACCCCGCTGAATATGTGGACAAAGCTAACAAAGGCGTTTAAAGCTAGCAAGAGCGCAGAGCCATACACAAGCCATCTTTCTTCAGAAAAGAAGCAGTTTCCATTAAAAGAAAAGCTGGACAAAAATGCTTCTGTATGCTGTCATTTATAATTTTTTGACAGAAAGAAAATCAGAAACAACCAAAAAAAATTGCAATCAGTGCATCTCGAGTTAGGGCGACACGGTAATTTAATTATTTAAGTTTCAAATGGCACTTTTATTTTCATAGGGCCCAAAATGCTTAACGTCATTTGGAATGTCAACAGGTTCATAGCGGTTACATGCTTCTCCATCCCAAAGTCTTTAACACTTCAAGAGAACATGCATTTCGAAAGAGAAAATGTTACAGCCCATACCATGAAGTAGGACGACTATTAACATTAGCTAACTAGCTGGCCAACTAACTTACTAACTTATTTTCTCTTCTGATACTCTAACAAAGGTTTTGCTCCCATGCCAAGTAAGGTTGGATTTACATACAGCTAACAACCTACGAGTTAAACGTGAAATGTTCCAACACTTTGGATAATTTTCTTCTTGAAGCTGCCATCGCGCTTTTGTTAACTCTCTAGTAAGCAGTAACATTCCCAGTTAGAGTGAGTAAATTAGTTGCTAACCTATTTGGTAGTCGATATTTGACAATTAAGTTGATTAATCGCTGCACCCCTAATGTCCAGCAGACAAATCTGCAGCAACTGTGTGATTCTATCATGTCAATATGGATCAAAATCTCTGAGGGATGTTTTTAAATCACCTTGTTTAATCTATGCAAAATGAATTAAGGCAGTTCTGAGAGCAAAGGGGGTCCAACCCAGTACTAGCAAGATGTACCCAAGTGGTCAGTGAGTGCATATGAGGTCTAACAGCTCAAATTCTCTTAAAATTAACTAAAACACAAAGCAAGGGTGCTGAACGTCATAAGTTGGGGAAAGGTTACAAAAACTAGCTAACCATCCATATCTACAGTTAGGGCAATAATTAAAAAGTTCCAATGAATAGACAAACTTGCCATAACCTCGTTAAAAGGTTTTGAAGGATCAGTGTTGGAGAGCAGCATCCTGGGGTCATCAAGATTCAAAAACTACCATCAGATCCCACCTCCATGCCATCAGACTATTTGTAAGAATTTCCAGGAAAAAGCCTTTCCTGTCATCTAACCACAAACGTAAGTGCCTGGAGTTTGCTAAACGCTATTGGAACTGTATTCTATGATCAGTTGAAACAAAAACTGAGCTTTCTGGCAACAAACACCCAAGATGGGTTTGGCATAAAACAAAGGATGACTACACAAAGAAGAACGTGGCTCAGCGGTTCGCGCGGTCGCCTCACAGCTCCAGCGTCCCCGGTCAGGTCCCGACCTCGGAGTTTGCATGACCTCCCCGTGTTTGCATGAGTTTATGCCGTTTCCTCCCACAGCCCAAACACATACATTAGGTTTGTTTGTTTGGTTGGTTGGTTTAACGTCGCTATCAGTATCAATGGTCATTTTAATGACAGACACACCAGGTTATATCGATATCGAAGTCATACTTAGATTGGCCCAGTGTAGTGTAATCAATTAACTGAATGCATGTCTTTGGACTGTAGGAGGAAACTGCAGATCCCACCTGGAGATCAAACCCAGGATCTTTTTGCTGTGAGGCCACGGTCGCTCCCACCGCACTGCCCCCACACTCATTAGGTTAATTGATTACACTAAATTGGCCCAATCTGGTATGTAGGACTAGTTTCAATGTAACTTTGTGTCTGTCATTTAATTGCCATTACAAGGTTGTTTTTCCTTCCAAAGGCACTGGGATCTTGTTAGGGTGCATGGCATCATGGACTCCCTTAAATACCAGGACAAATCAAAATCTGTCTGCATCTGCTAAGAGACTTAAAAATGGGTCGTCATTAGATCTTTCAGCAGGAACACTAAATCAAGCTTCATGCCCATGCTCATCTCAGTCCCCTGATCTAAAACCCCATAGAAAAACCTGATGACTGAGCAAAAGAGGAGAGTGCCCAAAAAAGGACCTAGGAACCTAGATGACCTGGAGAGTGTAGACAGGAATGATCTTAACTTCCCTGCACTGTATTCTCCAACCTTATAAGATGTTATAGGATAGGACTAAGTGCTGTTTTTTTTTTTCTGGTAAAAAGATGATGTATAACTTATTAAATGCAGATGTGCCAATAACTGTGGCAGATGTGGATTTGTTAAACATACCTAATATAACATGTATAATTAAGGCTTGGGTTTTTCTCAAAGGTTCATTGTGAGATTAAGCAAATTCACCAAATAATATAACCATTTTTATTCATCTTTAACAGGGATGTCACTGTTACCAAGTAGTTTTAGTAAAACATATGGAATTTGTTATGTTCACATATAAATATTATATTTTACTTAGTACAGAAAGATTACACAGATCCTTTAAAAGATGATGTGCATGTTGAGAACATCTGCTTTAACTACAAGCTAGCTCATTTCAATGTTAATTGAAAAAGGATTCAGTATCTGTCCTACAAAGTGGTATTGTAACATTACTTACAAATTCACAGTGTGAGCCATATTAAAGCATAGTGCATTTTTTTTATTCCACAATTCCTTGATATATCCGAGTTTCTGCAATGAAGAATTCGACTTCACACTAACACGTGTCCATTATCTCTGCTTTCCCAGAAGTAGAAGTGAGTGTGCTCGTGTTTTTCCACTGATTTTATCCGCAGGCCTCCTTCTATGTTTTATTATAAGTCAAACTAGACAGAGTCAATAGAAGGAGAAGACGGGAAAGAGCAAATACGGCCAACAAATGGCTTTAATTAGGGTATATTTTTCCTAGAAAGGAGGATGCAGTGAGAGCGCCGAGTCAGTGCCAGGAATTAATGTAGCTTTCAGAGAAACCAGGCATGAATACCTAAAAACACAACTCCTTTTCAGAAGTTGTACACATTTTATTCATTGTGAAATACATTAAAATAAGTAGCCTGATGAAACAAAGATTTATAGCAGCAAACGTTCACTTAGTCTTTTATCAGTGGCACCATTTCAGAATATTTCTAAGTAAACAAAAATAACATTTCATGCAAAAAGTACAAACCCCTTGAAGTTGACATGATGGGTTTATAGAAGTACAGAATATCAAATTTCTTTCATTTGGTTTTAATTATCTAGAGTAACACTACTTGTGGTGCTACAGTACCAAATTTATCTGAGAATAATTATGGGACAAGATCAATTCAACATGTTTCATACTGGTCATATGTGATTTTATTTCCACTGATTCCACACACAAAGCTGTGAAGGTACAGTTTTGTAAACGTTGGTGTACTCTATGGTGTATGCTATAGAAATCAACAGGTTTTAAATTGTCTAAAAATGACAAAACTGTCTCAGAGATAATTAAGGTAATCGAATACAAAAAAAAAATTCTGAAGTATTTACTATTTGTCAATGGTAGTTGGGTAAGTAGTTGTTTTTTTATAGCTGGTGTCTCCAAAGTTTCAGTTAATTTATACTTTAACAAAACAGCATACTGTAATAATTCTGAACACTATCATTATTGTTGAGTGTTCTTTACACAATTTGTTTCCTTTGTTGGATAAACCAAACTAAGGGTTGCCAGTTAGTTTGTTATTTGTACAATAAGTTTGCTAAATATTTTTGTTTGTTGTATTATTGCTATTACATATAAAATGATCTTTGACTTTAAAGATAATTGAATCAATTACAGTTCGACTGAATACTTTTCAACTTCTGTTAACAACACAACTGAGTACCACACTTTCTCCACCTGTGCTTTCTGTTTTCTCTTGTCTTCTGTCTTGCATTTGCATCTGACCAGTTATTGGGCACTGTCATTGCCAGCAGGTATAACAATTCTATGCTTGTATTGTATTTGGCCTAAGCATTTTGCCAAATCAATAAACGTAAATGCAAATGTAATCCTGCTGAAAATATGTGCAAGTAAGGGCATGACTGCACTTACCTAAGCCAGGGTGACATTTTTTGGAGGACTTGTTATTGATTTCAGGTAGTACATAGAGATGATTGTTTTTCCAAAATATTACTTTTAAAACTCACGATGTTGTTAGAACCAACATTATATGAACCCTTGATCTTCAGATCACTGTCCATTACTGAGCCACCAGAGTCCCAACTGATTATTCTTTTCCAAGTTATTGGGAAAAAAATCCTCAGAAATGTTTAAGAATCAGTTCATTCCAAGAATTGTGGAATATCTCCCCATGCATTTTTTGCCTATTCTGCCTATACACAGCACTAACCTCCCTGTACAAAGCAAAGCATTGAGTTTTACCTCCATTTATCTCAGTTAGGGTCATGGAGAAAGGTCTGGAGACTAACTCAGAATTTCTTGGGTGCAGAGAGGTACACCCTAGATAGGCCACCAGTCCATCACAGGGAAATGGTAAAGGCATCACCCAAACTTCACATTGCAAGCCCCACCTGGGATATGAACTCAGGCCCTTACTCGGGCTCTTACCAATGAACCTCCTCTCTTTACAGCAAAACTAACTACTGGATATTTCAAAATTTAATTTAAGAAAAGCTTACATTTAATCGATTAACTGCTACACTCACAAAAGCCACAATATCATGAACATTAATCTTCTAGGCATCTTTGTTTAAGAGCAAAAAAGCACCACTGACGACAATGCTATAACTCTTCATAATATACGGAACCATAAACCAAATCACCAGTTTCCACCTGACCCTGGTTTTAAAGCTAATATTGCATATTTTTTCTCGCTTTAAAGGTTTACAATTTATATGCTGCTTCCTAAAAGTCCCCCTGACACTCAGTGCACTGCAGTTATCTCTGCTAGACACACCTGGCTCCACTGAGAAAGAAAACACTGATAACCTGATGAGTTAAACCAAGAGAGTAGACATCATTCACGAGATTTACATTAATACTTCTTGTACATTGTACTGCCCTGCATAAAGGTCTTTTAATGCAAATACTTTTCTGAGTCCTGAAACAACTGTGTCAGCAACTAAAAAAGTAAAAGGGGAATAAACACTATTTAGGCAAAAGAGGTAATGACCAGAGTGTTTGTGTTTTTCTTATCAGGACACCACTTTGCAAACGGCCAATTCAACTTCCAAGCCATGGATGAACAGACATTTGCATGTTTGTGTAAATGCACTGCAGCTCGGACATTTGCATAACTTGCTTCCAGATAGTCAATAAGGTTAGTGTCAGCCTTTGCAACTAAACAACCATTACATGTGCAGAATATGCACCACTGATGCCGACTCCACACACTGTACAGTTCAAGATGTGTGCGAAAATGTGTATGCATACAGAGGGTACACAGCTTTTCCTGGGATATTTGTGTATACTGATGTCTGATCAATCACAGGTTAGCAGCACAGAGGCCCCTGGGTCAACACAGTAAAGGACGCAAGCCACTATAATCACCACCAAAACCAACCGATCGGTTTCACCAGTAGGCATCGGACTGAAACAGCGAAGGTGAAGCCACATGGAAAAACAGGGTGCGTTCAAAATAACGAGTTTTTTGAAGGAAGAAAAAATACATTTTAAATGGGGTGCAAACTACAATCTCTGCTCCTGTAGATGTCGCAGTACAGGGTTTTGACTCAATTTGCCCACTGAATTATCTGTGATGTATTAATACATCTCAGATTGTACACCATAACTTGTATTTCAGCTGTTTTTATGGACTATGTGGAATATCGTGATATGAATCATGACATAATCGGATCGAGACCCATCTAATGTGATGCGTGTCATATCGTGAAGTCCTTTACAATACCCACCCTAGTTACAAGAGCAGAGAAACAGTCACCTATATACACTTACTTCCCTTCAGAGATGCCCAACTATCTGCCGTACCCGGCCAGCATGCCCGAGACTTGTCGCAACTCACTACTTCATTCTCCCATTCATTTTCCACTTTTATCACAGGTCATTCGACAGTTCTCAGTTTGTTTGTCAGACACACCTTCATTTCAATCTTCAAAACAAAAACCATGGTACATTTCTCATGTTCTTCTCAAGACGTACAGTGGTGCTTGAAAGTTTGTGAACCCTTTAAACATCATCAGATTTTCACACAAGTCCTAAAAGTAGATAAAGAGAGCCCAGTTAAACAAATGAGACAAAAATATTATACTTGGTCATTTATTTATTGGGGAAAATGATCCAATATTACATATTAGTGAGTGGCAAAAGTATGTGGACCTCTAGGGTTAACAGTCAATTTGAAGGTGAAATTAGAGTCAGGTGTTTTCAATCAATGGGATGACAATCAGGTGTGAGTGGACACCCTGTTTTATTTAAAGAACAGGGATCTATCAAAGTCTGCTCTTCACAACACATGTTTGTGGAAGTGTATCATGGCACGAACAAAGGAGATTTCTGAGGACATCAGAAAAACAGTTGTTGATGCTCATCAGGCTGAAAAAGGTTACAAAGCCATCTCTAAAGAGTTTGGACTCCACCAATCCACAGTCAGACAGATTGTGTACAAGTGGAGGAAATTCAAGTCCATTGTTACCCTCCACAGGAGTGGTCGACCAACAAAGATCACTCCAAGAGCAAGGCGTGTAATAGTTGGCGAGGTCACAAAGGACCCCAGGGTAACTTCTAAGCAACTGAAGGCCTCTCTCACATTGGCTAATGTTAATGTTCATGAGTCCACCATCAGAAGAACACTGAACAACAATGGTATGCATGGCAGGGTAGCAAGAAGAAAGCCACTGCTCTTCAAAAAGAACATTGCTGCTTGCCTGAAGTTTGCTAAAGATCACATGAACAAGCCAGAAGGCTTGGCATCGTTGATGGAACAATGAATTCTGAATTATATCAGAGAATTCTAAAGGAAAATGTCAGGACATCTGTCCATGAACTGAATCTCAAGAGAGGGTGGGTCATGCAGCAAGACAATAACCCTAAGTACACAAGTTGTTCTACCAAAGAATGGATAAAAAAAAAGAATAAAGTTCATGTCTTGGAATGTCAAAGTCCTGACCTTAATCCAATCAAAATGTTGTGGAAGGACCTGAAGCGAGCAGCTAATGTGAGAAAACCCACCAAGATCCCAGAGTTGAAGCTGTTCTGTACGGAGGAATGGGCTAAAATTCCTCCAAGCCGGTGTGTGGTTTCTGCCGTCTCTGTGCCACGAAAGTGTTTGTTCGCACGTTTCATGACCAACAACTGTTTGCCGTCTGGGACATCTTGGGCTTTAAGTAGTCATAGATTAAGTTTTCTATTTGAGAGATACAGTGGAGCAAAAAAGTATTTAGTCAGCCACTGATTGTGCAAGTTCTCCAACTTAGAAAGATGAGAGAGGTCTATAATTTTCATCATAGGTACACTTCAACTATGAGAGACAAAATGAGGGGAAAAAAAATCCAGGAAATCACATTGTAGGATTTTTAAAGCATTTAATTGGAAATCATGGTGGAAAATAAGTATTTGGTCACCCACAAACAAGCAAGATTTGTGGCTCTCACAAACCTGTAACGTCTTCTTTAAGAAGCTCTTCTGTCCTCCACTCGTTACCTGTATTAATGGCACCTGTTTGACCTCGTTATCTGTATAAAAGACACCTGTCCACAGTCTCAAACAGTCAGACTCCCAAACTCAACCATGCCAAGACCAAAGACCTTCTGAAGTGCACCAGGAAAAATTGTTAGACCTGCACCAGGCTGTGGAGAGTGAATCTATCTACAATAGGCAAGCATGTTGGGTGTGAATAAATCAACTGTGGGAGCATGGTAAAAAATTGGCAGACATACAAGACCATTTGATAAATCTCCCTCGATCTGGGGCCCTGCAGATCTCATCCCGTGGGTCCAAAATGATCATGAAACGGGTGAGAAAAAAATCCCAGAACTATACGGAGTGACCTGATGATGACTCTGCAAGAGAGCTGGGACCAAGTAACAAAGGCTATCATCAGTAACAACACGCCGAGAGGGACTCAGATCCTGCAGTGCCAGGCGTGTCCCCCGTGCTTAAGCCAGTACATGTCCAGGCCTGTCAGAAGTTTGCCAGAGAGCATATGGATGATCCAGAAGAGGATTGGGAGAATATCATGTGGTCAGATGAAACCAAAACGGAACTTTTTGGTAAAAACTCACCTTGTCATGTTTGGAGGAAGAAGAATGCTGAGTGGCATCCCAAGAACACCATACCTACTGTGAAGCATGTGAACCATGTGAAGCAAACATCATGCTTTGGGGCTGTTTTTCTGCAAAGGGGACAGGACGACTCCGTGTTAAGGGAAGAATGAACAGGGCCATGTATCGTGAGACTTTAAGCCAAAACCTCCTTCCATCAGTGAGAGCATTGAAGATGGAACGTGGCTGGGTCTTCCAGCATGACAATGATCTCAAACACACCGCTCAGGCAACGAAGTAAAGGCATTTCAAGGTTCTGGAGTGGCCTAGCCTGTCTCCAGACTTCAACCCTGTAGGAAATTTTTGGAGGGAGATGAAAGTCTGTGTTCCCCAGCGACAACCCCAAAACATCACTGCTCTAGAGGAGATCTGCATGGAGGAATGGGCCAGAATACCAGCTACAGTGTGTGCAAACCTGGTGAAGACTTACGGGAAAATGTTTGACATCTGTCATTGCCAACAAAGGTTATGTTGCAAAGTATTGAGTTGAACTTTTGTTAATGACCAAATACTTATTTTCCACCATTATTTACAATTAAATTCTTTAAAAATCCTACAATTTGACTTCCAGGAATTTTTTTTTCTCATTTTGTGTCTCATAGTTGAAGTGTTCCTATGATAAAAAATGACAGACCTCTCTCATCTTTCTAAGTAGGAAAACTTACACAATCAGTGGCTGACTAAATACTTTTTTTTTCCCCACTGTACTGCATTACGGATTTATTTTGTGAAACATAGCGCTAGACAGCAGCAAAATTCACAAACTCAGAAAACAAAGACTCTTTTTGAGAAGACATTACCAAAAAGGGTGTCGGTCTAAGGTTGTGGTGTCTAGAAGATGTGTTACAACAAGCTAAAAAAAAAAAAGGGGGGGGGGGGAAATGGTTTTGTGGGGGGGGGGGTGGTAGAGAGGTGTCATGGTGTGGGAAAGCCCTTTTCACCTGCTGGTGTGGTGACATGCTCACTGCTAAAGCCAGTAAATGCTTGCAACTACAGGAAAATACTGCGAAAGGCTTACTTGCCTCAACTGCAAAGTTGTTTTCTAATGAGTAATGTGCATGTCATTTTTCAATGAGACACTGCGAAAGACCACTAAGAAGCAGCTTGAGAACAAGTCCATCAAGCTCATGTTTTGACCCGGCCAACTAATAATCTGAAGCCATCTGCAAGTGTCTGCAAGATTAACCAAAGACTGAAACAATTTATTGAAATCAAATGGAAAGGCTATCCAATATTATGTTACTTTACCTATGTGTTTCATCCTTGCTTATTTCCTGACCAATGCTGTTGAGAACATTAAAAGCTTTATATCTTACAGTTTTGGGTTTACCCCATTTTCCCCCAGGAGTGTGGGTGGGCATAACCAAATCGTTAATTTGCAGAAGTTCTTGGGTCAATGGATCTGACAATGCAACGCCTCATGCAAGACATTCCAAACATTTAAAAGATACACACTTGCTACTACAAAGCAGTGTTATTCATATACACTTAGCTCTGGTGATCATTTTAGATTTTTTACACATAAAATATCGCAGACTGACACTTTTCAGTGTGGTTAAAACCTACCACATCCACCGGCTCCATACACCAGGTCCGGTTTGAAGATGTTTTTGGGTACGCTATATGGAAATGGAAGTCAGTACAAACCTCTGCACGTGATTTATTTCCTACTGTGATTAATGCCACGGAGTGACAATATTGCAGTCTTTTAAATGACAGCCATTTTAATAGTGTTCGACCTCCGCTGTATTAAATGTGCATAAAGACATTTTAACAAGCTCTGTTTGCTGAGATAGTAGGTATTGAATCGATAACTTTTTGCGCTTTACATTAAACAAAACACTCACCAGAATTGAAGGACAGGTCTTTATTTCCCCTTTCCTCCTCTTCCTCAGCTTGAGGCAATAATTTTTTAGCAATCCAAGGAAAGTCTTGTTGTAGGGCTCGCAAAAAGACAGAGAAAGCATTTGGACCGCGCTGAGGGAGAACAGTCAGTAACATCAGCGTCTTCTTTTTGTTATAGCTCTGACACTGAATCTCCTCCACCTGACTCTCGGATAAAATGCCCTCCTGATATAAATGCTGAATTATCGTGTCATCCACTACGAGCTGCTCGCACAGATCCAGCCTGTTCGCTCGGAGAATTTCTTTGTGTTTTGGCTCCATTATTTAACAGAAAAAACAACCGCAATGAATGTTTAGTTAGCAAGGTGCTAACAGTGCTAGCGGCGAATCCGCTCTGTTTTGAACGTATTTAGTTTCACATATATGCCAGCGTAAAACACAAGGGCTTAGTTTTAACTTCTGGTCCGTAATAAGCACTATTTAAATACTACACCGCAGTAACAACCATGTTTGAGTACGCATGCTTCCTCATGTTTCTGCTTCTACCGGCTAGAAACAAAACATTAGGAACTAAAGTTTCTAACGACGTATTTCCTACAAGGTGATGGGACAACTACTGGACCTTTTTGTTCCATGAGCAGATTTTCAAAAAAAAAAAAAAAGCTGTACAAAAGAGTTAGGCAAAATAAAACCCCAGGACAAGTACTTTACAGGGTGTCCTATGCAGCTTGTGACTCAGCTTGTGCTTTTCCCCCCCGTATATATAAAAATAAACTACTTATTTGACCATTAAATAATCGACATACCTGGCACTACTTTGTAGGTTCGTCAATTATAAAGCCCGTCAGAAATACTTTATTGCGAAATAAGTGCTTAGGTATCTCAAATATCATTTATTGTGTCTCCAAAAACAATATATGTATCAAAATCATTATGATTTCCAATTTTTTAAAACGTTTTCATCATCCCTACTTTGCTACTTTGGCCCAGGCTTCTCTACTCCAGTGAAATGATAAAAATGATACATTCATTGCATATTTTTGAACAATATACTGTATTATCGTCCCCCACATTACCATCATTACCACAAAAGCCTATAATTTCTGTAGAAAATGATTTAAAGGTGACACTTGTTTATGTCCCAATCATGGAAACAGACTAACGGAAGAACAAGTCAACCACAGAGAAGAGTGACATTTTGATGTCTGGAAATGTGAGTAATTTGATCATGTATTCCTCCTGATGATTGTATTCAACGTTGTTACCATTCAAACCATTTAAACAGTATTTTACAAAAAAAAAAATCACATTATTTATAGTTCTTTAAAATGCATATAATACTAGCTGTTGACTAATGTTAGCAAATCCATAACCCAGCATTTTTTCTCATTACCACAACACATCATTACCAAAACATAAATTATTAAGTATTTATAAATTGTTAATATTTAATTATACATTTAAATACTATATAATCACAGTTGTAGGCATCATTAAGTTTCATGTAAACATTGTCTTGACATATTAATAGACATTATTACTTGTTTAATTTTTCAAAAGTCTTCAAAAAAGAGCCCCCAGTTGAATAATCACACAGATATACAACAACTTATGGACTGATTATACAAATATAACACACTGTGGTTGTTTCTCAATGATGCTTGGAAAAACCTACCAGCCGATTTCCTTCTAAAACTGCATCACAGTTTAACCAAGAGAACTGACATTTATAAAGAGTCTGCCAAATATTGATTTGATTTTGACTTACTGACCACTGTGCTTCGTAGCATTTTTTGTAATTTAGTAATGTTTCAGCAAGACCACTTCTGTACATAAGAGCAATTACTTTAGGCTAGGCAATAGTATATCTACATCCTAAACCTTCTGTGTGCTTCTTGAAAAAACCTTTCTCATTGTTTGATATGTTCAAATGTTGAATGTGGTAGCATTTGGGCTTTTTGACCTTGGTTTTTGTTGTCTTAGAAAAAGAGAAAAGATTTACATTCATTAAAGATTAGTTTGCATTTATTCGAAAGAGCGTTTAATAAGATATTCATTTTGTATATTTTTGTAGTAAAACCTCAAGAAATGCTGCTCTGTATTTTTTTCAGACGGACACTATTTTGTGGCAAAGACTTGAGTACCAAAGGACTTTTTAGAAATTATATTTAAGAAATATTGCATTTCCTTATGTTAGTGTATATTTTAATTGTGTGTGTAATTGTGCATTATCTGTCTTCTTAAAGATGCCCAATTTAATCAAGGAATTTCCAATGGAATTGAATTAAAACTACTAAAACTCAGTGTAATAGAATCCTATATTCATTACCCCCCTTTGACATTTAAGGAGGGTAGGGGCAGTGATTTTATGCATGTTATATTCTGGGCGCTGACAATAAAATATATTTACTAGAAAAAAAAGTTTGTGTATGTGCCCCAGGTTCTGAAAATATTTGTTAACAAACAGAGATGACTTGCAAAATTCAACCAAGACATGATAATAGTGGGTTAGAGCAGTTTGTGCTTCTATTGCTGTAGTAATGTTGCTGAACTTAAAACACTACAATTACTGGCAAATTTATAACATCCCCTACCTTTTTAAGATGCACACACGACCGCACAGTTTACAGTTAGAATATACACTTGCTGGCCGCTTTATTAGGTACACCTTGTTTCTACACACCATTTTCACCCTTCATTTACCACATAGATGCACTTTAGCTCTACAACTATCTGTTTCTCTACATATTTTTTGTCAGGACCCCCCACAGGACCACCAGAGAGTAGGTACTATGTGGGTGGATCATTCTCAGCATTGCATTAAGACTGATGTGGTGGTGGTGGTGTGTTAGTGTGTGTTGCGCTGGTACGAGTGGATTAGACACAGCAGTGCTGCTGAAGTTTTTAAACACCTCAGTGTCACTGCTGGACTGAACATATTTTACTAACAAAAATGTCCAGCCACCAGCATCCTGTGAGCACTGATGAAGCTCTGATTTTACATCTACAAGGTGAAGCGATATGGTAGATGTGTCTTATAGAGTGCACAGCAAGTGAACAGTGTTTAAAAACTCCAGCAGCACTGCTGTGTCTGTTCCACTCAAATTAGCACAACACACACTAACACACCACCATCACATGTCACTGCAGTGCTCAGAAAGGTCCACCACCTAATCAGTACCTGATCTTTGGTGGTCCTGTGGGGGTCCTGACCATTACAGAACCGAATAAAGAGGACGAACAAAGTATAACTACAGTCTGTAATTGACCAACTACAAAGTGCTTCTATATGTTAAGTTAAGCTGATTAAATAGACAATAATTGTACCTAAAAGGTGGCAGGTAATTGTATTTTATCATTATATATGCATTAGTGATGGGAATTCTGGCTTTTTTCAGAGAGCCGGCTCTTTCGGCTCCCAAGTGGCTCTTTAGATTTTTTGTAGCTTAATTTATTACCAAATTATGTGAAAAATGAATTACTAATGTAAAAACACATAATATCCAGTGTTGTTCTAATATGTTTTTTATTTATATACTCACAATGGAACACAGTAAAATAAATGATAAAATACAAAAACGAAGACCCATCTCAATTACAGGTCCAATCTGGTCTCTGATTATGTGTATTATTTGTAAATTTGCAACTAAATACAACTGTTATGATCTGACCTGTTTTAGAAAAGATTCTCTCTGAGGGGGAGCCGGATCGGTCGCGACCGACACATCACTAATATGCATAGTCTGTACTAATTCATAAGTTTCAGTTTGTGACCACATTTTGCTGTTGGCTGGATATTTTTGGAAGTTGCCCTAGTTTCAACCTAGCAGTGACATTGAGATCTCACTAAATCCTAACCATTTTTCATTGATTCACTCATTTTCACATTCGCTCAGTCCCACTGCACAAGGCAGGAACTAGGCGTGGGCCTTAAGCACAAATGTTTCAACACCAGCCCCAAATTATTTTTTCCATCTCAGGTTTATTTTAAAAAGTCCTCTTGAGCACTACTGTTATTTTAAAAGCTATGCTGCAGTATATTCCATAATCTCCCCTTAAATCCCCTCTTTGCTAAGCATGCATGTTGAAGATAGATGACACATAGGCGGAAAAAACTGTGGTAGCCTAGCGGGTAAGGTACTGGACTCTGGACCAGAAGGTCCAGGGTTCAAATCCCACCTCTGCCAAGCTGCCACTGTTGGGTCCTTGAGCAAGACCCTTAACCCACAGTTGCTTAGATTGTAAGACTGTATCAATTGTAAGTCGCTCTGGATAAGGGCGTCTGCTAAATGCTGTAAATGTAAATGTAAATGTAAAAACAAAGTGCGAGTTGAAGATTTTACACAATGCAGGATAATAAAGTGCAAGCAGAGCAGCTCATTTAAAGATAAGTAACTTGGCTAAAAATGAGTTTTACTATTTGCGAATGTGAACATGTCAAATGATACTTAATGTTTACTGAAAAACATTTTCAAACAGAACTGTTTTTTTTTCATATGTGAATATGTCAAACTAGAGCCGAGCGCTCTAAATCCTACCTCAAACTAACCAAACTCGGACCATCTCTACAGTCTACTTACTTTAGCAGACGCCCTTATTCAGAGCGACTTTCAGAAGTGCTTTGTATTCTTCCTAGTAGACAAAACCTCATGTTAGTACAAGTAAGCAATAGCTCAACAACACAGTCCAACCAGAACTTGCTAGGATCTGATGTAGTTAAATAGTTAAATCAACAAAACACACAAGCGCACACGTTTATATATATATATATATATGTTTTTAGTCGCCGCTTGAAGACAGCAAGAGACTCAGCCATGCAAACATCCAGTGGAAGTTCATTCCACCACCTGGGTGTCAGGACGGAGAAGAGTCTTGATGCTTGTCTTCCTTTAGTATAATGTGGAGGATCCAGTCGAGTCAAGTCGTGTCTCAGAGGGTATGAGGTAAAGAGCGTGGTTTGATTACAGCCTTTAGGTAAGATAGTGCTGTTACATTTTTGGCTTTGTAGGCAAGCATCAGGGTTTTGAATTTGATGCAGGCAGCTACAGGGAGCCCGTGAAGTCAACACAACAGTGGAATTACATGAGAAAACTGGGGTAGATTGAAAACCAGACGAGCTGCTGCATTCTGAATCAGATGCAGGGGTCTGATTGTACGCATTGGATGACCAGCCAGAAGAGCATGCTAATCTAGTTTTGACAGAACAAGAGAGTGTACAAGCACCTGGGTATCTTCTCTGGAGAGAAAGGGTCGAATTCTCCTGATGTTCTAGAGGAATTACCTGCATGACTGGGTCAGTTTGGCAATATGAGCAGAGAAGCTCAGCTGAAGTTTATTGCGTTCTCACAAGGTGTGCTGGAGGAGTTCATCTGGGAGCTGGCAAGATCATGATAAGGGGGAATGAAAAGCAGTTCCGTTTTGCTGTGGTTTAACTTCAAATGATGAGCTGACATCTACGATGAGATGCTCTCCAAACATGCTGAGATACGTGTGGAGACCTGCACATCTATTGGAGGAAAAGAGAGGATGAGCTGTGTGTCATCAGCATAACAGTGATAGGAGAAGCTATGAGAGGTTATGACTTCCTCAAGAGAACTGAGCCTGTGATTCCAAGACTGAAGAGGACAGAAAGGATAAGGATCAAAACCGATGAAAGTCTGGATGCTCTGGCAGCATGATGTTTCTCAGAAACAGCCACCAGGGCAGTTTCTGTGGAGTGAGCTGTTTTCCAGGCTGGTTGTGATCCTGTAGGACATTCTGTATGAGAAAGGTTGACAAATGGTTATAGACAGCATGTTCAAGTATTTTTGAGAGTAAAGACAGAAGTGATACCGGTCTGTAGTTGTTTATGTCTGAGACATCGAGTGTAGGTTTCTTCAAGATGGGAACGACTCTTGCACTCTTGAAGCAGAAAGGACCATGACCAGACATCAGGGAGTTATTGATGATGGAGGAGATGAAGGGAAGAAGGTCTTGAGTAATCTTCTGTAGCACTGGCGATGGGATGAGGTCTAGCTGACAAGGTAGGATTGCTGGATGAGAGAAGTTGAAGTACATCATCTGTGGAAAGAAGAGAAAAACTGGTTAGGGTGTTGAGTGGTTATGCATTTGCACTGGGCAGGTGGCAGGTGCAAAGGACTGGCAGATCTTGTTTATCTTTTTTTCAAAGAAGGTGGCAAAGTCTGAAGTATGTAAAGGGTTTGGGTACACGAAGCAGAGGGACAGCAAGAGAGAAGGAAACAAAGTGATGGTCTGAGAGGTGAAGTGGAGTTACACTGATCTCGGTGGCTGGGGAGGGTCAGCAGAACACAAGGTCGAGAATGTTGACTCTATTGTCAGTTGGAGGACTGTCGTTAAAGGACAGACTAAAAGATGACAGGCGAGGAAGGAGACTGGAAGACTGGAGCTTGTCTGATGGGAGACTGAAGTCACCAAGCAGGATCAGAGGAGACTCGTCTGAAAGGGAAGAAACTCAGAAAACCAACCAGTTTTAGATTGTGAACCCTTTAATATGTTCTACATTTCTGTATAAAGTTCAAAATATCAAGATAAACCAATGAAGCAAATGAGACAAAAATATTATAATTGGCCATTATTTTTTGAGGAAAATTATCCAATATCACTTCTGTGGTTGGCAAAAGTTTACGAACCTCTAGGATTAAGAGTTAATTTGAATTTTAATTTATAGTCAGGCATTTTCAATAAATAGGATGAATAAACAAGATTTCTGAGGACCTCTGAAAAAGCATTGTTGATACTCATCAGGATGGAAAAGGTTAGAAAACCATCTCTAAAGAGTTTGGACCCACCAAGTCACAGTCAGACAGACTGTGTTCAAATCGAGGAAATTCAAGACCTCTGTTACCCTCCGCATGAGTGGTCAACCAACAAACATCACACTAAGAGCAAGACATGTAATAGTCCACAAGGTCACAAGAAAACCCAGGGTAACTTCTAAGCAATGAAAGGTCTTACTCACATTAGCTAATGTTAATGTTCATGAGTCCACCATCAGGGGAACACAACGGTGTGCATGGCAGGGTTGCAAGGAGAAAACCACTGCTCATTGCTGCTCATCTGCAGTGTGCTAAAGATTGCACATTTTTTTGGCTTTTTGTCTGGAGAAAACACCACATTCTAGCATAAGAACTTTTTGCTGTCTTTTAAACATGGTGGTGGTAGTATCATGGTTTGGGCCTGTTTTGCTGCACCTGAGCCATGACATCTTGCAATCATTGATGGAACAATGAATTCTGAATTATACCAGCATTTCTAGGAAAATGTCATGAAAGCTGTCTGTGAACTGAATCTGAAGTGAAAGTGGGCCATGCAGCAAGACAACGACCCGAGGCACACAAGTTGTTTCACTAAAGAATGGTTAATAAAAGAATAAAGTTGGCCTGTTTTGCTGCATCTGGGCAAGGACGGCTTGCCATCATTGATGGAACAATGAATTCTGAATTATATCAGAGAATTCTAAAGGAAAATGTCAGGACATCTGTCCATGAACTGAATCTCAAGAGAAGGTGAATCTCAAGAGAATCTCAAAGAATGGTTAAAGAAGAATAAAGTTCATGTTTTGGAATGACCAAGTCAAAGTCCTGACCTTAATCCAATGGAAATGTTGTGGAAGGACCTGAAGCGAGTAGCTAATGTGAGGAAACCCACCAACATCCCAGAGCTGAAGCTGTTCTGTACGGAGAAATGGGCTAAAATTCCTCCAAGTTGATGTGCATGAATGGTCATCAATTAGTTGTAGTTATTGATGCATAAGGTGGTCACACCAGATACTGAAGGAAAAGGTTCATATACTTTTGCTGCTCAGAGATATGTAATATTGGATAATTTTCCTTAATAAACAAACAAACACAAGTATGATATATACCGTTGTACATGTGCATATGCTGTGTTTTTAAGCAGGACTTCCTTCATGTATATTCCCTTATTAGTTTTAACAGTGCTGTTTTGTCTGAGACAGACAGAAATTATAGTTTTTGTTTAATAAATTAATAATCTATAATCAATTATTTTATGTTCTGACAAAACTCTAAATCTAATTACAGCCGGACGTCTGCAGTTATTTGGTTATTCCAGTGGTCATGTATACAGCATACTCCGATCTTCAAATAAAATTAAGTGATATGACAAAGAGACCTGGATTGTCGTTCAGTAATCAGATTTCTCAGTGCATGTATACCAGTTACCCGATTTCAATCGGTTTTCTCAGTCTGCCCATGTGCGCACAGCGGCTGGCTGAAAAACACCAGGTCCACTTATTCTAGAGATTTCACTTCGTTGGGTCTTATTTACTTAGACCTGGTGTGGGATGCTCGCACAGGATCTGGCAACCATGGAATTAAACGCAGCATTCGCTAAATGACTGCTGAAAACTTTGTGGAGACTCTGTAGCACAGTATATAACTCGAGAAACTGAAGAATTTGATTTTTTAATATTAAAGTTTTAAGTTTACATCACATCTATCTGTTAGACTATTGGCTGGCTGCAAAATTTTCACCACCAAGTCAATATAAACCCAATATTTCCCATTATCTGATTGCTCAAGTGCATGTAGGACACAAACCTACATGTGGCCAGAAGTATTGGGAAAAGTGGTCAAAAGTACTGAGACACAACCCCACATGAGGCCAAAAGAACTGGCACACAAACCCACATGTGGTGAAAAGTACTCGATCAAATTACTGACAAAATCTGATTTTCTGCAGTCATCGGATTATTAAGTGCAAGTAAGTGTGAACACAAAAAGAACTGACATCAGTTGCAGTTGGACTGCATTCAGGTTCACTAAGTTTAAGTAATTTAAATATAACTACATGTGAAAACTCCCTATGTCAGTGTCACTTCGGTGTTGACAATAGTGCTGCACCTAAACAATAATGGGTCAGTTATGGTTCTACCATGCTGTTATTTAAGGAATCTTGTTGTGAACATTTCAGTAAGCATTGCAGAAGGATTGCTCTGTGGATTTGTGGACAGTATGTTTTCTTATTTATTTTTGGGAAACAGACTGTGAGCACCTTAGTGAAGAGGTCATTGTGGACAGCAGAGTCAGGATCTGGGTTTGGATTTAATTGGGAAGCTGCTGTCACAGTGGTTGAGATTCAGGACAAACATAATGTATTTTTCCAGCATGTAAAGAACCAGTCTCACATGTGTGGATGGACTGTTTTCAATCTGCATTTGGATTTAATTTTTTTGTGTAAGATTGTGCATGAGATTAAACTTGAGGTCTTCTCAATCTCAGTGTAGTGATCTCAGTAAAGAATTTGGTGAACCATATCCTGTGGTCCTGTGGTGAATTGTTGTCATTGAAATCATTTAATATTAGTGGAAAACAAGGCTATGTCGTGTGGAGACAAGACAATCGTGATTGTCTTTATTAGTTAATTGGTTCTTCTCATAACATATCCAAAATTAGAGAGCTTCAGTTTGGTTATCTGGGCTTCAAGTGAGAATTTAGGCTTGATTTGGTTGATGATCTGTCTTCTTTGCAATCCAAGGTACTTTCAAAAGTCTTCACCAACACCAAACTTCAAAGGCTTCAATATTCTTCTTGCCCCACTTGTTTTATTGTCCAGGTTTTACATTCATATGGAACAACAGAGAAGACAATAGTCTGGACAGATCTGATCTTTGTTTGGAGAGACAAATCATTTCAACATTTGAAGATCCTTTCCAGTTCCTCCATTCTTGTTCTCCTGAGTTTCAGTCTATCTGATATTCCTGACTGCTGGAACATTTGTTGTTTATACTTGCTCCAAAAAGCAGACCATCACTTCAACATCTTCTCCATGGTAAAGTTAGTGCTCTTTCCTGTTGTTGTGACTTTGGTCTTCTTCATATTGAACTGAAGTCCCACCTTGTCACTGAGTTCTTTAGCTGTCCTAATAAGGGCCTTTAGGTCTTCCTCATTTTCTGCATTGAGTGAGTGTACCATGAGTAGGTGTATCTTAAATACTGACCACTGATTGTACTGGGTACACAAATAAACTTGACAGAATGAATTATGTCTGTGCAGAATTATAGATATGTCTACAAAAATCATGCAGTATTTATTTCAGGTAAGGATTAACAATAAAACAGCCTTATTTTTGATGTGCCATTCCATAACACACTCTCAACTCTTACAGTAATCTTCCGGTGTAGTATTCGTAGTGCATAGATGGAAGATATTTTATCAATATTATTACTTTAAAATAATGCTGATCTTGGACAACTGTTGCTAAGTATTACTATTTTTCTCAATACTATATCATACATTAATTATCCTCACAGTGCATATATTATCACAAATCATGTTTTGTTAGCATGCCAGGATCAAGGGTTTTAATAGCACAATTTAACACTCTTTCAAAAAAGGATTAAAAATGTGAATAGTGCAAATAGATTACACATATTTTAAAGAAAACATGCTTACACTTAAAATAAAACTGCCTACCAAATTTACCAAATGCCTCTGCTTCTATTTACATGTACAATTTAGTTATATTTGTCGTTTCTTTTCACATTACAATAACTTATAACATTGTAAAGTTAATGACAGTTATCCTGGGTAACTCTTGAAGCTTGGTAAGTGCCTCGACCTCTTTTTTTCTTATTATAATTCCTGACCATGTAGTAAGAAATCATAACCAATTAAATAAAGCTTTAAACAGCATTATAGAGATGTAATTTTTCAATATTTTAGAATATTCTCCTAATTTGAGAAACACCCAATTTGAGCCAAGCAAAGTATGTAGCAATGGCGATGGATCTGAGAACCACTGCTCACAGGATAATCCCTAAATTGTAGAATCTTTTGCATTGCCAGGGCTGTATCCTCATTATTTAACCACGTAGCATGCTCCACATTTTATGCTAAGCCTTGATTTATGCTAAGCCTGTTAACCTTGATTTATGTGTTCAAGAGATCCTTGTTATTTGGAAACATAAATGTACTCAGAATATTTGGGGTTGTGGATTTAAAACATGAATACCAGCCTGTCACTGAAATGCTAAATGACATTGGTTTGTACTAAACAACTCTATTGTTTTTGCCTGACAAATAGTTTCCACAGTGAGTAGCACAGTCACAGGGCACAGTAACATCCAATTGTTTGAGAACATATGTGGACAATGAAATAAAATAGAATATTAATCCTCATGCCCATTCAGAAAGGGTCTAAGCTCACTATACTATTTAGAAGCTTATTTTCTTCCACATTTGTGAAAATGTGCTATGCATGCTCTATCAGTCTCTTGTACAGAGTTAAACTTATTTCTGTGCAAAATACTATCTGTGCAAAAGCATGCTTCACCAGTGCAAAAAACAAGGGAGAGGCTGAATAAACTCACCAGGATCAAATGTAGAGAATCTGCTACATGCATTGGTTGGGGAAAATGGTTTGTAAAATGATGACTGTTATGCACAGTTTGTACCATTCATTTATTTTACACTTCTCAGTTTGAGGAGTACAATTAGAGGCTGATACAACCTCAAGGAGCACCACAGGAAGTCATTTGTGCTGAATGCGTTCAGACTGTACAACATGTCTATTTTTGACAAGGACGATGTTATATAACTGATACAATACATTTGTATTGAGGTGTCTGATTAACTTAACTATGAGCATGCAAATTAAATTTTTAAATCTTGGAAACAAAATGAAAAGTATTTTTCTTACAGTTTTACTTGCTAATTGCTTTTCTGCTGTATTTTACTGCCAGTTTATCTACAATGCCTGAAGATCAGCTCTGAACTTCTATACTCATGATCCAGAAACACTGCATTTTAAACAACAATAAAGACTGTCAACACAACAGTAATGATGTAAATGTAACAATAACTAGCATCATTTTAAATCAAACAACAACAACAACAAAAAATCCAAATTCCATTGAGTTCCATTTGGTTTTGTTACATTTTAGTGTGATGACAGAACAATGAAACCAACTGGCTCATGCACAGTCAAAAGTCAAATTTTTAACCAGTCAAAAAGCAATATCCACTGGTTGAGATTGTTTATGGCATACTGGTAATATCAATTGGGAAACGCTATATGTACAGTATGATACATTTTAAATGTTCATTTTCCCTTAAAAAACCTACATTCATTTCAATTTAGAAATTGAACAAAACCAAACAAAAACAGTCAGGTGTGTCCAGTATGTGGTACACGTGGAGCCTCTCTCCATTTTCACTCCAGTTTAGTCTCCTACCTTCTTCTGCATGCACTGAAATGTGGCAGCTAAGACACAGACACTGTTACAAATATTTTCTTCTAGCTGGTTATATTGGAAAAAGAGGTACTGCTTGTGCCAGATGCTTTAATCCCTGATTACTATAACTAGATGATGGCAGGGTCAGTCAGAGAGATTTCAATATGGTAATGAAAACAGCTGTATTACACTGTATAGTGGATGAATTAATGGAATAAACTGCTTTAACTTAAGCACTGTTTGCTGGAACTTTGTCTGGAACCAGTTTCTATGGTCATTTGAGACAAACAACTATTGGTAACAAACACTAGTGGGTATTAAAAAAACAAGATAACCTGATAAATAACCCGAAAAAAAAAACCCTGATCCAAACTGTTAAGTATCTGGAATGATCTGTAAGGATGTAGGGCTGAATTTCTTCCAAAAATCTTGGAAACCGTGTTAGGAACATGGCATTATAGACCCCATGAAGTACCAGATTTTAATATAGAGAAGGAGTCTTTGTGTTTCTCAAAGAATAAAAACCTACATGGTTCAGAGACTGAAATAAAATGGCACTCAGTTAACCAAAATTTTTCATATTTTCTTTTTCACTTCATGAATAAACATACAGTTGTAATTCAGGACATTGAATATAAGGTCATTGAATTTTAAGACTTACATGACTGAGAGGCTCAAAGAGCAATCTGATCAGGTGATGTGATGCACTGATGCATGACTCACTATGTTTTCCACTTAAACTCTTTGTGGAAGCCTAGTTAAACAAAACCATGATGTGGAAATGTTTCAGTTTTCTCCACCTTTGGCTTCGTTGTTTTTTTCTAAAAGTAGCTTGTATTTAGGCTTAAAACATGGTGGATCAACATAAAATGGCAACTTCAACCAAAGTGTAAACCAAAGTGAATCAACAGCAGGCAATAGTAAACCACAAAGATTTAGTAACTAGAAATGGCTGTACTGGAAATCATTTTCTGGGTTCTAGAGAATAAAGATTGGAAAAAAAAATCTAAGATCCATACCTTTATCACACTGCTCCATCGACAATTGGCTCACACTATTTAATTTGGGGATCAATTCTGCATGCAGCAAGAAATGGGACTCAAATCTTTATAAAAAATGGGAATATGGTGGGAATTATTTAGCACACCAAACAGAATGCAGTATATTGTCTTTTTCTCTAAATGCATCACAGAAATATGTGAAACAGAGTACTTTACATATTGCTCAATGTTCATTTTCTGACATATTTCCATTACAATGCCTCTGAAAACTTTAAATAATTGTCCCTTCCATGTTTAAAGAATGAAAAATATGTACATATACATGGCACACAAATTAGCACACTGTCAAATCCAGAGGTATACCCATGTTTCAAACACAGGATACAAAAAATCTCCGATGCTGGATGCATCAATAAGTAGTGCAATGCCATTTTTAAGGCATACAGTAAGTTTTTTTGTTTGCACAGTAGATTGTGTAGACAGTCAGCTCCAAAATTACTGGCACCCTTGGAAAAGACTTGCGTAAGAAAGGCTATAAAATTAAATATACATTTATGGTTCATTTGCTTAATTATATACTGAAAATTTGAGAAATTTAAATGAAAGCACTTACCAAAAAACAACCCTGAAGATCAGTTTGCAGGAATGTTTATGCCGATCATTAAATAAGCAAAGCTAAGTGAGTCATCCATGATTTATTTTTTGCTATAAAATTAATATGAAGTGAAGTCAAGTTCCCTTTGGCGATTAGAGCATACACAACTAAAATAAGGCAAATGTGTCTTAAATTTTTGGAGAGCACACAATTACAATAAGAGAAAAGTGTGTTAAATTTATGATTCAGGCAAAGGCAATGCAATGACTAGAAACATAGCTACATGTGGCTAGAGTGGAAAAAAATGATT
>JAJAGP010003436.1:0-73903 GCA_025084515.1 Ancistrus triradiatus
ATTGCTCCCACAGTTGATTTATTCACACCAACCTGCTTGCCTATTGTAGATTCACTCTTCCCAGCCTGGTGCAGGTCTACAATTTTCTTCCTGGTGTCCTTCGACAGCTCTTTGGTCTTGGCCATGGTTGAGTTTGGAGTCTGACTGTTTGAGGCTGTGGACAGGTGTCTTTTATACAGATAATGAGGTCAAACAGGTGTCATTAATACAGGTAATGAGTGGAGGACAGAAGAGCTTCTTAAAGACGAAGTTACAGGTCTGTGAGAGCCAGAAATCTTGCTTGTTTGTGGGTGACCAAATACTGTACAATTTTACAATTAAAGTTTTACAATTAAATTTCCTGGATTTTTTTTCTCATTTTGTCTCTCATAGTTGAAGTGTACCTATGATGAAAATTACAGACCTCTCTCATCTTTCTAAGTAGGAGAACTTACACAATCAGTGGCTGACTAAATACTTTTTTACCCCACTGTATATATACCTGTACCTCTGTTTTCTTCAACAAGTCCTTCATCTTATCCTCTACAGTAAAAGGGGTTTCTGCTATCTGGCTGGTCATGAAATACAATTCCACACCAAGGTTCTCAGAGTTCTCAAATTTCCTCTCAAAGTTCCTCACACTATTCTTGGTTCAGGATACGAGCTTCAGTAGCAATTGCACTTTCAAACATACAAGGATTATTTCATCATCTATGTAGGTCTTTAACATGGATACCAATGGTTTTCCCTCTCACAGTCACATCTTGGCCATTTTTTGAAGAGTGAACAGTGAAAAAAGTGAGTACCTATGACCCTGACCAGGAATAAGCGGGGAAATGAAACAGATTTTGGCTCTGGCAGGAGCAGAAACAGATCAAACAACACCCATTTAATGCATGTTGTATTGCTCTGCAGCTAAAACATGCAATTAGCTTCTTTTTTAGATCTCCTCTCAGAGCTCTCTTTGCAATTTAGTGTTTTCTCTTGGCATGTGATAATAGGCATTAATAAATCCCTAAAGTGAATTATTTGAATTAGTTAAGAAGGCTAAAATAAAAGAAAGAAAAGAAAACGTAGCTTTTGCCTGTCCAGCCTCGAGTCACTGTAGGCCAGTGGTGGTTGCTAAGCAACCATGCTCCAACTGTGCCATTGCCTCTGAAATGACGTCTTCCCATCATCAGCTGAACTCCTCTGCCCCGCAACATTTTCCCTTTTTTCTTCTTTTGCTTTACGCCCCTCCCTCGCTCACCCACGTTCACCCACACACAGTGCACAGTTTTTGGGATCAGATAAAATGTTATGTAAGGCTGCTGTAGTTTATTTTGGAATAAGCAGAATGTGAGAGGTGCTTTTGAAATGAAAGAAGAACCCCCACTTTGTTGGCTTATCAGGTATAAGTCTTTTTATTCCTGTAGTCGTTCATTTGTTGTGCAGTACCTGTTATAGTGCAGCTATTGCTCAGCGGTTGTGAGTGCAAATTCCACCACTGTTAGACCCTTCTCAAATACCTTCAGCTGATCAGCTATGAGCTTTAATTGTATAATGCCATAATATATACTTTTGGATAAAGGCATCAGTCAGATGAATACATGTACATTTACAATAAACAGGTTCATTACAATATAATTTTTCATCTTGTGTCTGTGCTATTACTAGTCAGGGTCACGGGGACCCTGTATGTACAAATTCTATTATGTATACAGTATGCCAGGGCAGCCAAAACATTACGTAAACAGCAAACTCACCAGTCCATTGTCCTTATTTTAAAGTCCATCCTCTGCTCCTTTGCCAGAAAATTACTTGGCTGACCTTGTTGAATTATTAAGTCGCCATTCGATATTATCTAGCCAAATTACCATGCAAATAGATAGTGACACTTATTTATGAATGACGAATGCATAGCACCTTCTTCAGTATGCTGTGAAAGGGTAGACAGCTATGGGCCGTGTGAATGTCAGTGTGTATAGGTACAGCATATAAGTAAGTGTACCACCTCGTCCAGAATAAAACATTCAAAGATACTACTTCCAGATACTGTAAATCAAATAAGAGTTAAGGAATTATGCTTATGACTTTTCAGTAGACATGCCACCATTTATTATCATTATTACTATCCAAACTGTAACCCAATAAAACACAATAATACTCTTGCTGATTATTGAATATAACTACACTGTCAAATTGCATCCTGAATAATACTGTATTTTTTTATTTTAATGTAGGAACGTCATGCTGACAGCCTCATTCAGAACCAGCAGTATCAGGTAATATAACTGTTTCCTGTTAGATTGTGACAGGTTACTCAGACGTGTCTCACTGTGCTACACTGTGGAATAATTTAGAGAGTGTTGTTAGTGGTAAACTGTGACAACAGCTGACACCCAAATAAGCAAACAAACCAGCATGAGAGGCACCTTAGGGCAGCTTATTGGTATGACACTGTATTGTAGAATGAGTTGTGCCCATTTCTTTCTGTTGCTACTGGCTGTTTTAATACACACACCCTTGTGTTCCAACAAGAAGTCAGTGTGTCTGAAAACCAAGGCAATCATCCTTTCCCAGCACAAATTACACTATAACAGCCAAGCCACTTTTTGCTTCACGGTCCTTAGTGCTTGTAACTTGTCATTTCCCCTTTATAACTGTTGTATATATAAAGCATGCTGTTTTGTAAACATGTAATGTGATCAGAGCCAAACCTTAGCACACACTCACTGGACACGTTGTTAGAACAATGTGTACACTTGGGTTATCCAATCAGGCAATTATGTATGTATGTTATCTTAACAATTATCAGAATGTGCCAACAGGCTAAGTGTATGTCAGTGACATCTGTAGTAACACAATTGGAATACTATAGAGCACCTTTGGGATGTGTTTGAATGGACATTCTCAGCATGACTGTGCATATTATATGATGCATTAATGTTATCATCTGCCAGGAATGTTTAAGACTCTTGCTGAATCAATGCCACTGATGCTAGGTGGGACTGTGGTAGCCTAGTGGTTAAGGTACAGGACTATGGACCAGAAGGTCCAGGGTTCAAATGCCACTGTTTGGTTCTTAACCCACAATTGCTTGGATTGTAAGACTGTATCAATTGTAAGTCGCTCTGGATAAGGGCGTCTGCTAATGCTGTAAATTTAAACGCTGCTCTAAAGGCACAGAGGGTTCCTACCCTGTATTATAAGGTGTATATAATTTGGAGGCTAGTTGGGGAATCATCTCTCAGCACTGCAACAGTGACCCCCTTGTGTCTTCTTCAGGTGCAGGATGTCTGCGTTATCTGGGGAAGGGCACAGGCACCCCTTTGACCCTGACCAGGAAAAGCACGGTTAAAACATGGAAAAAAAAAATCATAGTTATGTATTGATCGCCAACAGCTTTTGTGAAAACACTGGGCTAGAGCTGGTGTAGCACTAATCAGCACACATTACTATCAGCTGTGCTGTCACTGATCCAGTGAGAGAATTGCTGGACCTTTGTAGAGGGCTGCCAGTCGCTAGTTTAATGTGGGGTCTTTGCTTGTAACGATGTGCATGAGTGAGGAACTCTCAAAAGAAAGAGCCTTAAAGGGTGCCTAAGTCAAACTGGAGTTGTGTATGGGTGATTGGCACTTTCACTAAAAATCATAAATCCAAAGTCATTCCTGGCACCAAGACTCCAGAAGTTGTGTGGGTACACTGCATCTGGATGAAGAGCATACATTGCCAGTAATGTTACATAACTGAAGTAGTAATGCCATTACTGTGCTTTGTAATATTACATTATAAAACACAGAAGCAGAAATAATGAAAGTTGTCAGAGCTGATCAGACGTAAGAGGTGACACGTGTGAATAAATAGAGAAATCAGATTAAATGTGTAAAGAGCTAAAAAGACACTGACATCATGACAGTAGCAGACCTAAAAGTGGTTCTAGTCAGAAAGCGAAATATGAAGTTCAAGATCAAGCTTAAAGAAAAAGCAAATTAAAGCAGACAAGTTGCAAAGGTTCTTTAGTTAGAAACGAGCAAGTCTGAAATGAAACCAAGGTGTTTAAAGGAAACAAGCTGAGTAAACCAGAGAGAAAGGGAGATTTAAGTTACTAAACAGTTTGATTGGAACAGGTAATGTCAACAGGTGATTATAATCATGACTTGGTACAAAATCAGTATCCACCAAAGGCTGAGTTTCTGAGGAGCAAAGATGGGCAGAGGATCTCCAGTTTATCAACAAATGTGTAAGAAACTTATTGAAATGTTTAAATTCAAGTCAAGTCAAGTCAGATTTATTTATAAAGCGCTTTTTACAATGGAGCATTGTCTCAAAGCAACTTTACAAGTTTAGATTATCTCCTAATAACTACGTCCAATCCCAAATTGAGCAAGCCTAGGGCGACAGTGGCAAGGAAAAACTCCCTAGTTCTAGGAAGAAACCTTGGGAGGACCAAGACTCAAAAAGGGACCCAACCTCCTTGGGCGGCGTAGATGATAAATCTAAGAGCGAAACTCCAAAAGCAATGTTCCTCAAAGAAATATTGGAAGGGATTGACAGATTTCTCCCTCTACAGTGCATAATACCACATTAACCATGTCCAGAAGTGGCATCGAATTCTCTGGGCTCAGAGTTATCTAGGATGGACCACCACACAGTGGAAACGTGTACTGTGCTCAGACCAATCAGTATTCCAGATCTTTTATGGAAGAAAACCGTGAACTCTGGACCAAAGACGAAATATATATATCAGCAACAAGTCCAAAAGCCAGACTCGATCATGGCATGGGGTTGGGTCAGTGCCCTTGGCAAAGGTCATTTACACTTCTGTGATGGAGCATTAATGCCGGAAGTACATTGAGATTTTAACACTAATTCCTTCAAGATAACATATTTTCCAGGGACGCCCATGCACTGATCAAAAAGACAATGCAAAAACAGTTAAAATCAGAAAAAGCTGGGACTGAAATATGTAATTCATCGTCTTTCTTTGAGAAACATGGTTTTTAAACAGTTTAATAATTTTCTCTATAATTATGCTCCTCATAGACTCAGCTTTTTGTGGATACTGCTTTTGTACCAGATCATAATTATAATCACCTGTTGACAAAAAAAATCATAACTTTAATTTTTTTTACCTCATTACTAGCCATAAATTGCCCCTGTCCCAAGTTTTTTGGAATGTGTTGCAGCCCTGAAATGCAGGAATTAGATGTTTATTAACAAATAAAATTAAGTTGATCAGACAAAATGTTAAATATCTTGGGTTAATACTGTCTGCAATTATATAAAAGTCAAACTAAATGTAAGGAGCACTGCTTTTTTTTTTTTATATTTGCATTTTTCATACTGCCCCAACCTTTTCCAATTTGGGGTTGTATCTATTAGCTGGTGTGTTACAATGCCTGATGTTGGTTCATGAAAATTAATGCCATGTTCAATCAAATCTACTGAAATTATAATGCTGATGTTCTCCGTCATGGGTTTTATAGCCCTATGGAAAAATGTCATTCATTCATTATTTTCTTATCCACTTAATCCTTGGTCAGGGTCATCTGAAAGACTGTGCCTAGCCGGCAACACAGGGTTCAAGGCCGAAACAATCCTAGACAGGGTACCCATCCATTGTAGGGCACACGCACTCATACACACACACACTAAGGGCATTTTAGAAACTAGTTAACCTCACACACGTCTTTTCTCTGTGGGTGGAAACCAGAGTACCTGGAGAAAACCCACACGGACACAGTGGGAACATGCAGACTCCTCACAGAGAGGACCCAGACTGATCCATCTGTGATCAAATCAAGGACCTTCTTGCTCTGAGACGAGAGTGCTACCCCACAAAAAATAAGCTTGCATTTTCCATAATTTCGAAAACATATTTAGATTCATAAAATTACTTCTTGCACCTGACAAAGAAAAACATTAGGGGTTGTGCAAGATCTACCATAAATCTGCAAATATATATTGCCTGTTGACAATGCCTGGGTTTTGTCAGCATGAAGTAGGTTGAAAATGTTTGAAAATGAACAATAAAATTCATTATCAATACTGCTTGTAGATGTTTAGTAATGGCAGTGTCATCTTACAGCTAAAATGAATGGAGAGCTTTCAAGCTCACCAAGGTAGCTTAATCTCAGAAGAAGCATGCTGAAGCCTTAAGATCAACTTGAACTTAAACCTACAGTTATTGAAGAGCTGGTGTAATGGTGTTTCATATCACAAGCACTGAGTAGCTCAGTTTAACCGTTTCTTTCATTTTGTCTCATTTCACACTTGGGCAAATAGGTTTGCTCCATGCTTGTAAATGCCATGGCTGGGTTCGGCTGTCCCTAACCAGGTCCAAAGGGATTTGTTGTAGAAACACCTCTGACTCTTCCTTTATTATGCATGCAAATCTATGCTAATATATGCAGGCACAGACTTTCACCTCCAGCGAATGCATATGTCATTAATGTGCCCAAACGGTTTCTCTTTCTCAATAAATTGCAAATGCATAATGTGAATATGCAAATCAACACCCTCCCTCTACTGTCACTACAGTCACCACCAGGGAGAATTATATGGAGTCCTTTGAGGCCTACAGAGCCTAAAATTGTCTGTGAGGAAAAAACATGATTGTTGTGAGAGTAAAATGTTTTGTTAGCATGTTGTGAAATGAATTTTAGATGTAGTGCCTTTCTTTGGTCACATCATAGGAGGTGATAAGAAACCTGGTGAAAAGATATGTGGCAGCCATGATACGCAGAACCAAAACAGACGAGGGACTGACGGAAGAAAACTTTAAGGTTTGTGGTTTATTTCGATGATTTAACAATATATGCTCAAAGACGTAAAGCCACTGTGCTTGCATCTACATCCTTAAGAAAGATATTGTAAACATAATTCAAGGCAAATGTATTATATAGTGCTTTACAGCTATCCAAGCCCACAACTCCAACTGAGCAAGCCTAAAGTGACAATGGCAAGGAAAAACTCTTGAAATCTTGGGAGGATCAAGACTCAAAAAGGAACCCAACATCATTGGGCAGTCTAGAAGGCATAAGACATTTTGAGGGCATTTAGATCTTTGGAAAGGTCGTATTATTTCTACAAAAGGTGCTGTAATAGCAGATGGGATTATAATTACTATTAGTTTAAGGCCCGTTTACTTCTTGTGTCCAGCTTGTAAACATATTTCTGTTTCCTATACTAGGAATAGGAAGACAAGTCTAATTTTAAACAAGGAAATATTCCAAGGAAAGATACAGAAATATGAGATCTTGGGTGATCCTGAATGCAATATTTATTTGCATTTGTTCTCTCAGCCTCTAAACTCAATAACTTTTGATTTCGTTAGGCAAATATTTCCTGAGGTTCATGTGGTTCATTCTCACTTTAACTAAATTTGCATCTCCTCTTGTGGTCAATTAAGGAGCTCAAGCAGGACATCTCAAGTTTCCGCTATGAAGTCCTAGACTTGCTGGGCAACCGCAAGCCACCTCGCCGCACCTACTCCTCCAGCAGCGAAGCCACACAACCTGAGGCTGAACCAGAGGAGGATGAGGAAGATACAGAAGAGAAGAACAGAGGCACGAAACGTGGAGGGCAAGCTCAGTCGACCCAGGCAGACAAGAGGCGGCGTGAGGGACAGTTCACTGTCTCGGCTCTGTTTCGCTCCATGGCAGGTCTTGAGGACGTGGACGATGGACCAAAGAGCAATGGCTTGAAAAAAAACAGATGGTCGCCGTCATCTTTCGTGAGGACAAGTGGCCATTTGCGGCATTTCTCACGCTCAAAGAAGGACTCGTTGCGCCGCTTGGGCTCACTGTTTCGGCGTGTGAATGGACACGTGGCCGAATCGCACTTGAAAAGACCACCAGTCTCTCAGCAGCAACAAACGTATAGCATTTCAGATGGATTTTTGCAACTTCCAGCATCCTGGCAGGACATCCAGGCTCTGCCTGAGAGTCAGATGATGAGGAGCAAGACACCTCTGCACCCACTCGAAGTGGAATCTGGTGCAAGAGACAAGGAACAAGCTCAGTCGGCGTCCCAGAAGTCAAACGACACAGACAACCTCCTGCTAAGGCCCCCTGGCCTGCACTGTGCTTCCAACCTGACTGCCTCTAGTTCCCGCTTGCTCTCTTCCAGCGAGGACCTGTGTCAGGGGTTTGCAGGGCCCTGTGACAGCCTTGACTCATCATACTGGGAGCAAGAGGAGTCCATCACTACACAGCTCTAGAGCTTAAGACTCTCTACTCAAAGAAAAGGCCATGTTGAGCAAGTGAGGCCTAACATGACTGTTTCCTGACTTAAAATAACTAACATTCTCAGCACTGGCAATGGACCGCACTCATACATATATTAAATATGCTTTTATGGCAAACTATAATTAGCAAATAAGTAGTATTTAAATGCAGTTTTGGGAATGTTAGCAATTCAGTTTTCAGCAATATGTTAACGTTTTTGCATAAATGACACCTCTAATGCAATGCTATTTTTTATCTTACGTACCAAATGTTATTTTCTTTGCAGTAAACACTTCAAATAGCTACAAATAGATATTAACACATCATTCCTGTGCTGCTGATTTCATATCACTAACCTGGCATCTACGTTTGACAAGGACAAACATCGCAATTTAGATAGTAGGAAGGAAAACAGTGCTCCATGGCTGTGATGCTTCTCAACTCACCGGGAATCAGGATTCACATTACATATTAGGTATTTGCAGCATTTCTAAAAGTGCCAAAGTGTCCCTATGCAGATAGATTTTCCAGTTTGATGATTCACAGGCATTCGGCACATTTTGTTTCAGATTTAGGACCTAGTGACAGATGCTTGCAGAGAGGTAACCTTACTGGCATTTCATGCAAAACCCCACATGAATAAATATGCATCTAAATGAGTATCACATGTGCATGTATGTCATGATGTGTTAAACGTCTTTAAAAGGGAAATGAGCATGTTAGAGCTGAATGATAGGTTGTCACGATTACATCTGAAATTATTTCGTAGATCCACACGGTTTTGGGTGTCCCATTTAGTCCCAGCTGAAAATAATTAGACTGGATAGTTAGAAGTGTTTTAAGAAAATGTTAATACCCATTCCTTTCTGGATGTGCAATCAAAAATGTTTTAATTACCTATGCTTAAGTAGAGTTCAGTCACTTTGATCTGATTTATTCATGTTAATGTCATTTATAATTCGCAATTTGTGGAAGGTTTTAAACCAATTTGTTCTGTACAAAGTTATTTTTCTACATTTTTCTGAAATAAGAATTTGTTACGTAGCTTATGTCGAGGTGACTTTTTAAAAATGTTGAGTTATGAACTTATTTCTCACCAGGACTACAAATTTAAAAATGGTATATTCACCAGTGATGAAATCAATACTGACAAAATTGTAAATTAAAAACAAGGGCAAGTTTACACATACATATATATATATATAATCTCCAGTATAATTTGCATGAAAATAGTCATTAGAAAAATAGATTTGTTGGTAAACCTATTAAAAGATATACAATTGTCAACGCTTCCCACATTCTGCATCAGCCCATTGAAATACATCATCTCAACACAAACCATGCTTTTCTGGTCTGTTCCATCATTAGCAAATTTACTGTGGCAACTGAGCACGAGATTTGATTGAAATGAACCCATTAGTATTGTTAAGCAATGCAAGGTATGCATTTTATCACTTATTTATATAATCATATGAATTTGCACTATTATTCTTAAAGCCCATGGGATGTCTGTACAAGCCTTGTAGACTTTGCTTCCCTGAAGGTGCTGATTTGCGTTACATGCTTCAGCTTCTGGATCCCAGTTTTTAGTTGGACAGCACTGACATACTGGGTTTATTTGACTAGTGACATGTTACCTTAGCAGGCTCAGAAATGATGTAGCCCAGAGTACAAATTTAAAAACCCTACTGCAACTTTGGGAAACGGAACACTTTATTAAGAAAAATAGCAAAACAATATACAATATTACAAAATAAAAAACCCAGAGTGCAAAACATGAACACCTTAAAAGTTATAATGAAAAGCAAACAAACAAAAAGAGAACAGAACAGTGAGTACTGGTTACAGTGTGGGTGAAGTAGTTACAAATCACATACTAGGGGGTACAAAGTGTGCAGGGTGGGTGGGGGTGGTGATATAATTCACATGAGTGTGGGAGGAAGGGCAATATGGGGCGTGGTGGAAACGTGGATTTGGGATGGGCCCAGGGGTCCAGGGCGTGAGGTAGTGGTAGGTGGTGGAAAGCACGGGCATGTAGGGCTCATAGGGGGGGTGCAGGGACTGTTGGCACTGTTCCTGCACCAACGGGAAGAACACGGTGCCCGGTGCTGCCACAGTGGGGAGTTCTACAGCCACAGCAGTGCCTGAAAATAGGGTTGGATCGGTATGAAATATCAGTTTTCAATACACCAAGTTATCACATTTCAGCAGAAGAGTGACTTAACATCTTTTTGCAACCTCTAAACACTGCTTCTGCTGATGCTGGGTTATTCCTACAGGTAAATTCCCCTGTACTGGGAAAACTAACTGTTTATTGTACAAAAGCTCCAAGACAATGATCAAATAAAGATAAGTGTGTTTCAGGCATCTCTGTCCCAATGCTGACACTCAGTACCTGACTGATGCACCTACTTTTATTCAACACAATTGCTTTGGAGTAAGAAGTAATCCTGGTTCTTTATAATTTTCTGAACCTTTCAGAAGACATGAATATACTGCTCATACATAACTCGCATTCATTCATCTGAAGAAGTAATTCTATAAAATTAAACAAACAAGTGCCCCAATAACTGCCCACAGACTGTCCCTTAAGGCAACAAATACAGTGGCACTCTGGTTCTCGTCATTAATCTGTTCCAGACCCCCAGAAAAATCCACACTATATAAGCATTAATGAAGTTGTATCGTACAGGTGCTCCCTGATTTAAAAAGGGGATATGTTCCAACAAATCCATCACAAGTTAAATGTAACAAGCATTTGGTGTATCAGAACGGAGATGAGGCTCAAGTTGGTTTCTAATTCGCATTCCACCTTAAATGACATCATGTCATTTAAGCCAGTTACATTATGGCACCTGTAGATGAAGTTTCAGCTTAATGACAAGTAATAATAAGTGAAAAGTAAAAGCAAAACATCTAGTTATTGGTCAATTCTTATTTTCCTTTCGGGTGGCTCTTAACTAACCTTTTAAGGACCAAATGGAGACTTACTTGCCCCAAGAATGTAGGACTGTAGATGCAGACTGAGCGAGAGCTATTGTGAATCTGGATCGCTGTGTACCGATTTGCGAATCATGAATTGTGATTGAGTTCTGGCTGAAACGAGTCACGTGGTTCGACTTACATTTTACATTTACAGCATTTAGCAGACACCCTTATCCAGAGCGACTTACAATTGGCACAGTCTTACAATCCAGGCAATTGTGGGTTAAGGGCCTTGCTCAAGGACTCAGTGGAAGCTTGACAGAAGTGGGATTTGAACCCTGGACCTTTTGATCCACAGTCCAGTACCTTAACCGCTAGGCTACCACAGTCCCACAGACTTGTACAAATTTAAGCAAGTGTGCAGAGTGCCAAGCAAATGATGAGGACCAAGACACATTTTTTGAATCAAAATACATCGAAAACCAAATTCAACAAGTTCTGGGGTAGTCAAGAACCGAGGTACCACTGAAGACAAACTGTTCCAAATTGTCCAGAATAATCACTCACACTGCATATGAGGTAGACAGGGCTTATACTGAACTCAGTATTTCACTAAGAAGCTTGCTCTTACACCACTTAGTTTTAAAAATGTGTATTTAGCAATAGTTTTTAGTATTAGAATATTAATTAGAAATATGCTCTAAATAGCAAAATGTCAGTACATCAAATTCTACTCCTACATACCATCATACCAGTACATTATCACACCTCTACCAGAAAAGGACAAGTGGATGAACTAACAAAAGTAAGGAAGAAGAGAATTGTAGAGAGAAATGGCGTGTAAAGGGAAAAAGCAGAATAGAAAATGATGTTATAAGATGAAAGCCCAGGTGCCAGACGAATGTGTGGTGTGTGGAAGCGGTGCTGGAGGAGAGGTGCTGACCGTTGCTGGGGGTCTCAACCTGAGGAGGAGGGCACGAGCGGGCAGAGTCAGTATACGCCTGGGGGACGGTGTGGTCAGGGCTGGCAGGGGCAGCAGGGCCTGGGTAAGGCTGATACTGAGGCTCTCCACTGGGCTGTGGGTAGACCTGCTGTATGTGCACCATTGAGTGCCAGTAAGTCTGCTGATAAGTCTATGAGAAATCACACACAGAACACACTGCCTTTTACAGATGTGACGAAGCTTTACACTCATATGTGCGGATTACAATATACAGTATGATGCAATATGGTATTATTAGTAATAATGCGGTATAAAGACACCAACAATTCCAGGAGTCAGCAGGAAGAAACCCCTATGTGAAAAGTAGCACGTGTACACAAAAGCATGCCTCTCATCCAAGGGTTCCCCGCTGAACATTACCCAGAGGGTCACGGAATATGTGGTCCTACATCCTGGTGCCACTTCCCCAAGTAAATGGTGCACACTTACCCAAAAATCTGTTAAAGAAAACAAAACAGGACTCTTCAAACAAGGAAAACTTATTCCCCTAAAGTCCAGTTCTGACACTCCTGTGCCCATTGTAGGAATTTGACAGTGGACAGGGGTTAGCATGGTGAGCACTCTGACCGATGTATTGTAGCCCCACGTACAGCAGGGTTTGCTACACTGTGTTGGGAAATATTCCTTCTTTACCCATCATTAAACATTTCTGTCACTTGTACCACAGTAGCTGTTCTGTCCACTCCCTGGACTAGTCTGAAGTACCATCCCTGCTGACCTGAAGCACCCACAAGCCTTGTTGATTAGATGTTCTGACCCAGTCATGTAGCCATAATGCCCCTTGGCCTCCTAGACATTTGTCCCTTGTTAAAGTCACTCAGAGCTCAGGTCTTTACTATATTTCTCCCACGAGACCAACCATGAGAACCTGTTGGTGTCGAACATACCAGAGCTCAACATGAGACAACCAACATTTTTTGTCATTCAGTCGGTGTGCTAAGGTTTTAAGGTTTACACTTACCTCTGTATGTCACAAAATTTGTGAACTATTATCACCACAAACATTCCCCATTCGCCCAAACAAATCATTTCCATGTGACGTTTATTCACATTTCTGTGACGGTTAGTCAAGGCCTCCAGATGGCAACAACAGTAAGTCACATCTAAATTAATAATCCTCTCAGCCTCATTAATGACATAAGTCAATAACACCAGCATTAAAGTTAGCACATGCCTGGGAGCAATAACTGTATTTGAAAGTTTTATTCTGGAACAGCAATCGTTTTAATTTGTTCAACACTTAATTTGCTCACTGTATTGCTACCTACCTGCACCCCCAAGTTGAAAAAGTACTGGAGAACTTTACAATCTGTGAAAAAATACAGCATTTGAAGTCAATGCTCAAACCATTCTCATTTTTTTTTCTTTTTCATGTTAAGTTTCTCCAACCTCTAGGCAAGTCATTGCCATTGGGGTCATAGGAGTAAGGAGGAGGTGGGGCGACCGTGACCGCTTCTCCCATTTCATTCACAAACCATGGTGATCCTGGAGGAACCTGCATATGTACTACTGGAAAGGGAAAACAAACAAATGCAAAGTTCATCAGGTCTGATTTAATCTATTATGCTTCATCACACCAAAGACCACACAAACTGTAGGCAAGAATTGACTGGCCACTGCAACTTGAGTTAATATTTATTAGTCATTTAAAAAGTTAACCAAGTTCATGTTCAAGCCAATATTTTAGCAAATGAAGTAGTGATTAAAATGGGTTTCCAGTTGGCGACGTGGATACATTTTACTTTGTACAAGGTGTGCTCATACTATCGGGTAACACCTCAGTTTTATACAGTAATTATGAATAAATGCAGAGAGAGCACGCATATACATCTGATCTTGTATGTTTAGTAAAGCTCATAATATATTATTTACTCCAACTTTAAGCAATCTATTCTACAATATCTCATGAGAGTTTGAAGCAGATCTTTGTAGGAAATTATGAGTCTGTGACCACTTTACTGCTACTGCATACTGTTATTATCAAGGCATGCATATTGACCTGAGCTCATGTCTTAATTAGATCTTATAATACTGTGGTGTGAAAAAGTGTTTGCCCCCTTCCTGATTTCCCATTTTTTTGTATGTTTGTCACACAAGTCTTTCAGAACATCAAGCCAATTTAAACACCAACTTGGAGGAATTACAGCCCATTCCTCTGTACAGAACAAGTTCTTATGCTGAAATACAATGTTTCCCTTTTCTCCAGACATTACACTTCTCATTTAAACCAAAAAGTCATTATTTCCAATAGCCGTCTGGATTGGCCTTGTGCCACGTGATGAGCAGCAGTGTTCTTTCTGGAGAGCAATGGCTTTCTCCTTGCAACCCTGTGATGCATCCATCGTTTGTTCAGTGTTCTCCTAATGGTGGACTCTTAACTAAATGACTTTAGTTGCCTTGAAGCTATTCTGGGATCCGCTTTGTGACCTCACAGTTGCATGCTTTGTTCTTGAAATGGTCATTCTTGGTCAGCTGAGTTACAATGGTCTTGAATTTCCTCCATTTGTACACAATCTGTCTGACTGTGGATTGGTGGAGTCCAAACTCTTTGGAGATGGTTTTGTAACCTTTGAGCCTGATGAGCATCAACAACTCTGAGGTCCTCAGAAATCTCCTGTTCGTGCCATGATACACTTCCACAAACGTGTTGTGAAGAGCAGACTTTGATAGATCCCTGTTCTTTACAAAGAGCAGGCTGCCCCCTCACACCTGATTGTCATCCTATTGAAAACACCTGACTAATTCCACCTTCAAATTAACTGCTAATCCTATAAAGATAGTTTTGCCACTCAGATATACAACGGATCATTTTCCTCAATAAATTAATGGCAAAACACAGTATTTTGTTTCATTTGTACAATTAGTTTGTCTGTATATGTTTTAGGTCATATTTATGCAGAGATAAATTAAATTCCAAAACTTTAGCAGCACTATATATTATATCACTGCAACTTAATCTGTGCGTAAATAAACCAAAAAAAATCCAGAAACAACAATATTAATGATTATTTTCTCCTTTAGTGAGCCAACATTTTTTTTCCCCTTACAAAAATATTAGATAAATGAATTTAGAATATGCAGAATGGTACATGGTGCGTCTCAATGATCAAACCTGGCCTGCTCAGGCTGTGTAGTGGCGGGGGCTGCCCTGGGGTGACGTTTGAAGGCTGCAGATGATTAGGAGGACTCTGAGGGCTTCCACTTGAAGAAGGTGGTGAGGAGTTGGATGTAAAAATGGCAGCGGGGGCAGTGTTGACTGCCTGAGAGGATGAAATGACTGCTGATTTCACCACCACCTGTAATACAAAGGGTCGTAAAAAGGCAGAGTTATCGAAATGCAAACACCAGAGAAAACAGTTTAATCCCACTTTCACAGTGCCATTGAAATAGTGTAGAAAGCATGCCTGTTGTGAGTAACTATACGTAGCAACGCCCTCTTGTGGTGATCCAGCACGAGAACCTCCCTCTTGAATGGTCTAAAAAATAAAAAATGCAATTGCTTAAAAAAATAAATAATGCTCAACAGACATGCATTATCCATACCTGATGTGTGCACAGTACGTGGTATACATCAAAATAAAGTAAGATGTATAGTTACAAGCAGTCTGTACAATTTACAGCATTTCATAAGCAGGGTGAATATTGTGTAGTACCAGGTTTGTACTAGCCTCTGCAGCAAAAACAGTTGGGTTCTGATATCCAGCGTCTGAGAACAAAAAAGTATAAAACGTCAAAGTTAGCGCGTACCTGTGAAGAAAGACAAGATGTCAACTCCAGATGTGCAAACATATACTAACCTGAAGCAGAAAATAAATACTCCTCCGAGTATTCACCTGTGGAAGAAGACACTTTAAAAAATTTTTCACCAAAGGTGTGTTGTATCCCTGGTAAAGGAGTAACAGGGTTATTGGAAATTAATGGTTAATTAGCCTAGTCTCTCACTGAACCCAACCTTTAATTGAAGTCAAATTAATCTTAATTCAACAAAAACGCCCCCCCACACCAGGAAACTTAGTTTTAATAAAACCACAAAATCCGTGAACAGGATGGTAAGAAGCACAAAAAATTGCATCTTCGGGTGGGCGTCTCAAACTCCAAAACTACCATCAGCTGTGACCTCCATGCCACCAGATTATTTGAAAGGCTTGCCAGGAAAAAGAATTTCTTGTTTCCTAACAACTTTGCTTAACAAGTTTGCTAAAGGCTACTGGAACCATGTTCTTTGATGGGGGGAAAAAAGTATGTTTTTGGAAATAAACAATGTGGGTTTGGGGGAAAAATAAATAAATAAATAAATAAAATAAAATAATGATGAGTACACTGAAAAAAAAAGCTCAATGCTGACTTAAGTATGGTTGAGCAACTGTGCTGTTGCTAAATGGTTTTTCCTCCACTAAGTCCAAAGTTGTTAGAGTGCATGGTAGGAGTGGAGGGTGGGGTATGTCAGGGGTCAATTCATTAGATGCATCGCGATGTGGACAATTATGTGATCTGCATCTGTATTCAGTCATCGAGAAACAGGGATTTTACGCACTTTGGAACCGAGATGCAGCCTCCCATCTCGAAGAAGATGATCCATGCTAACCACCGGCTAGAAGACTACGAAAAAACTGTGAAAATACTTTTAATAGTATAAAATCTGACACTCCCTCGCATCTAAAGACAAGTCACAGAGTCTTCAGTCCCAGATTATGATTTTGCAGGGGCTGGGGATCTTTCATGGTCACTGTTTGCAAGATTGCAACTACATTTCCATAGAGATCATTTTAAAACTTTTGAAAAACACACCTAATAATAATAATAATAATAATAATAATCCACAAGTAAATAAAAAACAGCAGAGTCAACCACACTGGCTGTAAAATAAAGTGGCTTCTTGAAAACTGTAATGGCATCTTAAGATAAAATAAACACTAACAATTTCCTTAACACTTCAATCTAGTAATTTGCATAGATCTCTGACCAGTATACAAAACAGTAAATAGCCCAAATCCAATGAATAATAATTGCCTCACTGTAAAAATTAAGTGTTACTATTAATTTGGTCAGATACCTGTAAAATCACCTTTACATGTGCCAACGAGATACACATGGAATTTCCTGTTTGGCGCTGGAGAGCGCGAGCTCACCTATTGGTTGTCGATAAGGAACACATCACTATTTTTGTAAGCCAAGACTTACAGTGGGGCTTGAAAGTTTGTAAACCCTTAAGAATTTTCTATATTTCTGCATAAATATGACCTAAAACATCATTTTCACACAAGTCCTAAAAGTAGATAAAGAGAACCCAGTTAAACAAATGAGACAAAAATATTATAGTTGGTCATTTATTTATTGAGGAAATTGATCCAATATTACATATTAGTGAGTGGCTTACGTATGTGAACCTCTAGGATAAGCAGTTCATTTGAAGGTGAAATTAGAGGCAGGTGTTTTCAATCAATGGGATGCCAATCAGGTGCGAGTGGGCACCCTGTTTATTTAAAGAACAGGGATCTATCAAAGTCTGCTCTTCACAACAAGTTTGTGGAAGTGTATCATGGTACAAACAAACTTCATCAGGCTGGAAAAGGTTACAAAACCATCTCTAAAGAGTTTGGACTCCACCAATCCACAGTCAGACAGATTGTGTACAAATGGAAGAAATTCAAGACCATTGTTACCCTCCCCAGCAGTGGTCGACCAACAAAGATCACTTCAAGAGCAAGACGTGTAATAATTGGGGAGGTCACAAAGAACCCCAGGGTAACTTCTAAGCAGCTGAAGGCCTCGCTCACATTGGCTAGGGTTAATGTTCATGAGTCCACCATCAGAAGAACACTGAACAACAATGGTGTGCATGGCAGGGTTTCAAGAAGGCCACTGCTCTCCAAAAAGAACATTGCTGCTCATCTGCAGTTTGCTAAAGATCACGTGGACAAGCCAGAAGGCTATTGGTTGTGTGGATGGAGGAGACCAAAATAGAACTTGTTGGTTTAAAAAATAAATAAATAAATAAAATAAAAAGCGTTATGTTTGGATAAAGGAAAACACTGCATTCCAGCATAAGAACTTTATCCCATCTGTGAAACATGGTGGTGGTAGTATCACGGTTTGGGCCTGTTTTGCTGCATCTGGGCAGGACGGCTTGTCATCATTGATGGAACAATGAATTCTGAATTATATCAGAGAATTCTAAAGGAAAATATCAGGACATCTGTCCATGAACTGAATCTCAAGAGAAGGTGGGCCATGCAGCAAGACAACGACCCTAAGCACACAAGTCGTTCTACCAAAGAATGGTTAAAGAAGAATAAAGTTCATGTTTTGGAATGGCCAAGTCAAAGTCCTGACCTTAATCCAATGGAAATGTTGTGGAAGGACCTGAAGTGAGCAGCTAATGTGAGGAAACCCACCAACATCCCAGAGCTGAAGCTGTTCTGTACGGAGGAATGGGCTAAAACTCCTCCAGCCGGTGTGTGCAGATGATCAAACAGCTACAGGAAACGTTTAGTTACAGTATGCTGCACAGGGGGTCACAAATTATACTGAAAGCAAAAGGTTCAACATTACTGTTGCCAACTTGCTAATGTAGTATTGGATCATTTTCCTCAATAAATTAAATGACCCAAGTATAATACTTGTATCATTTATGTAACTGGGTTCTTTAGCTACTTTTAGGAATTGTGAAAATTCATATTTATGCCAGAATATAGAAAATTCTAAAGGGTTCACAAAATTAAGCCACCACTACGACTGTGGATGATATGAAACGGTAAGATTTCAATACGAGGACTACACAAACAGCCAGGCCTAACCACCTTAAACCAACCAATTTGAGATGATGGATGCTATGTGACAAGTCTTGCAAGACTCTCAATTTTATTCCGAACATTGGAGTGAGCCCCCACATCTGTGAATCGCATTAAAGTCGTCTGCTTGTAGGGCCAGCATTTATGACAGAGCCATCCCAGAATCTTACAAATGTGATACCAAAAATGGAAAAAATAAATCCTATATAGAAAAAAGGATGCATAAGGATTGCATCGATAATCAATTTATAGTTGCATGGAGCCCTACTAACCCATCCATGAAATGCCCAGACCAGAATATTTATATCAAAACATTTGCCTCTGCCAAGAAACAAAAAAAAATGGGTCTTCATCGGATCTTAAGGCAATGTCAAGAAAACAAACAAGAAAAAAAAAAAACAACAAAACATGCCTCCTAGAAAAAGTAGTACTAAGAACAAACCAAGCTTCTGCCATGGCCATCAATGGATGAGCCCACCCAAGTGGAAAGTATTTCAAGAGGATGTAGGAGACTGGAGGAACTGTCTCCAAAATTCCCTGCTCTGTATTCTCCAACCTTATAAGATTATAAGTTATAGAAGGTGCTTGTTTTATTGGGGAAAGGAACGTTATAGAAGTTTTAGAAGCAGGGGTGCCAATCGTGGTTTGTTAAAAAAAAAAAAAATTCCCCCCCAAATTAAGGTTTGGATTGTCTCATTGTTCAGTTGTAGGACTATGCTAAAATACCAAAGCTGAATATCCATACTCGTTTACTTCATATTACTCGGGGGTGCCAATTAATGTTTGGGACTGCAAGTGTGATGGCAGGGGAGCAAATTACCTTGGCTCTCAAGGGATGCTCCTCTCATCAGGAATCTTCTTCAGATGATGTTATTTGTTGTTTGCCAGATGGAATAGGGCTTGGTCCTCTTGGACCCAGTAGGTGGCAGCACCAGGAACCATTTCCACTTGCCAATAGCTTGTCCCTACGCAAACATATTAAGAAAAAAAAGTAGTCGGCACAACGTGATAGCAGGACTGAGCACGAATCATGATGAAATGCTTCCGATTTTAGGCACATATGCATTCATAAAGACAATATAAAACCAAATACATATAAGGCATACAGGCAGCTGTATGGTGGATAATAACTTACTGCTAGCCTTTCAAACAAGGTGAGAAAAGTGAAATTTCTGCCAAAAACTGACACAGCAGATTTCTAGTTTCATCCACCCAATGACAACTAAATATTTTCTGCAACCGTTTCCTGATCTTTCCAGTTTTATACATTTATAATTCCCATCTTGTCCATTTCCATATTGCAATGTTTAAGTTGTTTCTTGTTAGGGAAAAGATCAAAACGAATTGTTAATATAAAAATACCCATCGTTTTTTAGTTAGCTTCAAAACTGATTACGGCATGCTAAACATAAAGATCGTAAACAGGATACAGCCATATACCTCTTACCATTGCTTTTGATGATCAAATCACAGTGAAGTCCCTGTCATTAGTTGGATTTCTACCTAAGTAATAAGACGTTAAGTTTTAATGTCTATATTGGAAACACACGCATAAATCATGACAATCCAGACTGGATGGAGCTATATGAAATAAAAAGCCATGCATGCAGCAGTAATTCCTGTAGCTTCTAATCACACTTGGACAGGCAATTCTGAGTTCTGTTTGCATGAAACGTTGTACTCCAGAGACCCATGTTGAGTCCTGGCACAGTCACTGCCTGTATGGAGTTTGCATGTTTTCCCAGTGTCTCCCAGTCTTTAGTACTGGACCTTTGCATAACGTTGGGGGACTGAATGCCACACAATAATGCCAGCAGACAGTACCGACATCCTTTCATTTAAAATCAATGCAAAAGATCAGTTTGTCCCAGGAAAAAAACGTACTATGAAATTTCACAGCAGAGCCAGGAAGTGGCCAAATTACCATCAGAAATTGCTTATTCAGTGGAACATCTGACTCAGATTTACATAATGCATGACTGGACTGCAAAAGATTAATCAATAAGTTTAATAAATACATTAAAGCACACGTTTTATTTATTTATGCAGAATGCGAATCATGAGTGTAGAAAGGCTTTACAAAGCAATGTGATTGTTGATTTGCTATATTGATTTAAATAAAAACTGATCTAATTAGTCATATATGTTCAAATATCTTGGATTTTGGGTTGATCCTGAACATTCATGAATTCCTAAACTGATTTTTATTATAAGAACAACATATAGTTGAGTTCAATTTATCGCAACACTGTTTCAAGTCAGAATCCCAGTTGATATTGTCTATTATTGATTATGTCGACACTGTCAAACAGAACACCTATGACCAGTTAAATTTGTACACAACTCTCTGTAGATTTGTTTTTAGATGTCTATATAGAACTCACCATTATGTTGTGCAAGACTCAATTGGCTGCAGCCCAAATTTAGAAGTCAATTTCACTGGTTTCTGTTCATCTTCAGATGTGATTACCTGCCCTTGTTTGAAACAATTTCTGTCCCATGTAGGTCTTTATTCCCATTAAAACATGCAGAAGTCCTTTAAGATGTTTTTTTCTTATTTTAATAGCCTAAAACCATCTTTTCCTGTCTTAAAACAAACTGTGCATGATTTTGTGTGTATTTACAATCTTTAGTTCATTAGTAGCACAACATAATTTACCTCAATTGTTTAAGTTCATGTAACTGACTTACTATCCGAGTCATTGCGATAACAGCTGAAGCCTGGAGGTGTGGGTGGAAGAGGGTAAGTAAAATGTCTGCATCGGTGTAGTCATAGTGCGTTATGTAATGGTTTTATTTCATACTTTTGCATGCGTCTCTATAGGACACCCCTTAAAAAGAGATGCCACATATCAAGGGGCTATCCTTTAAAGCACATTTGCATTAGAATGAACCGAACAGATGATAGAGCATTTTTAAGGTATTATTTAGGCAAGAGTGACACCAACTGGTATAGGGGAGAAAGCATTCTCATCGACCTCCTCCATCTCATAGAAGGTTATGCTGCCCTCCATATCCTGGGCTTCCTCTCCTGATTCAGGCACGAAGCTGAACTGACATTCCTTATTCAAGGAGTGCACCTGGCGCCTGCTTCTGCTGGATATAAGCACATGCATACAGATGGAATTATAGGAGACATGACAAAAAGCATCTTAATCATCTGTGTTTTGGTCCTAAACCTCTGGAGGGTTAGGGTTCAGCAGCGTCTGGTGCCCTGCTGATTAAAGACAACTGATCCAACATACAAGTTAATAACATTTACAATGACTAATTAGAAGAGGCCGTTTATCGAGTGGACGTACAAATTTTCATACAAATTTTTACATGTTTACATCCAAGCAATTGAGCGTTAAGGGCATTGACCAAGAGCCCACGAACCCCTCACTTCTAAATCAATAGTCCAGTACCTTCCAAGTGCTGTTGCCTCCACAAGTCCCACCAGGTTTAGTTAAATGTAATGAGATCACAGAGATAACAAATGCCAATCCTCCAGCACCAACATTACAACCCCTACAAAAAAAAAAATCCTGCAGGGAACGGACTGCAGCAGTCATGCTTATAAAAAACCATGTCGAAGTGTTGTCTAGATGCTTAGAAAAAGTTTCCTACCGAGACTTGAATGTGGTAATATCAAAACTCTGGTAGCACCGTTTATTAGGGCTCGCATAGTAAGCCCACTCTGGTCCAATCAGAGGTTTGTCTATTCCATGGTGAAACTGCTGAGCTTCGGCAAAAACAGTGAAACATGGAGACGACAGGGAAACAAAACAAAAGGCACCAAGCACCACAAGGCAGATTCATGGTTCAAATGCTCCAAGGTTACTTTTCACATATAAAACTAAGCAGGATTGTCCGAACACTGAACAACCTAATGCAATAAACAAATTATGACTTGCGTTTTTAGTGTTCTTAACTCTAATATAAAGGAAGGTAAATATCATTCAGATCTTGGTAATTGTCATAGAAAGGCAAGTCTATTGTCATCATCGCCACAGTACTTAAAACAACAAGCAGTAGGAAGAAAGTTTGTATTGACCTGGATGGCCCATATCCACGTGGAGGTCTGGGGGCGGGGTGCTGGCGATTAGTGTTCATAGGCCACACCTGGAGGAGGTGGGCAGGTCATGCATTCCAGGAGCACGCACAGGGCAGGTTCCTGGCAAGCTTGAAGGCGTGGGAGGGCAGTCCAGGCTGAGAGCGTCCATATGACACAGCCGATCAGAATCTCTTTACCTCGAATTTTTGAGGGAATTCGCGTCGCAAAGAACTCTGGGTCTGCGAGAAAAAGAAATTAACCCACTCTCCTAATATATATCAATTAAAATTAAATGGATGTATTTACTAAACATGCCACCAAAAATCATATATTTTGATATTATGGCGTATTCTGCATTTGAATTACTGAAGGTAAGATAATTGTACACTGCTCAAAAAAAAATAAAAGGGAAAACACTCAATAACCACATCCTAGATCTGAATGAATGGAAATTTCTCATTGAATACTTGTTCTGTACCAAAGTTGAATGTGCTGACAAACAAAGCACAACAAAATCATCAATGGAAATCAAATTATTAACCAATTGGCTGCCTAATTTGTGAAGACTCCAATCCAAAGTGGAAAAAAAAAAAAAACACTACAGCTGATCCAAAATTTGATGTAATTCCTTAAAAACAAGTTCAAAATGAGGTTCAGTATTGTGTGTGGCCTGTAGGCCTCCCGACAACGCCTGGGCATGCTCCTGATGAGGTGGCGGATGGGTTTCTCCTGAGGGGATCGGCCTCCCAGGACCTGGAATAAACATCCGCCAACTCCTGGACAGTCTGTGGTGCAATGTGGGCAGGTATGGGGAACAGGGAGCCAGTAGTCCATAGCTTCAATGCCTTCACTTGCAGGAACTGCTGACAGACTCCAGCCACATGAGGTTTAGCATTGTCCGCATTAGGAGGAACCCAGGCGAACCGCCACAGCGTATGGTCTCAAGGGGTTGAAGGATTCTCATTCGGTACCTAATGGGCAGTCAGGATACCTCTGGGCGAGCACATGGAGGGACTGTCCGGCCCTCTAAAGAAATGACCACCAACACCATTAGACCCACTGCCAAACCGGTCATGCTAAGGATGTTGCAGGCAGCCAGATCGGCTCTCAACGGCGTCTCCAGACTTCTGTCGCGTTGTCACGTGTGCTCCGTGTGAACCTGATTCATCTGTGAAGAGACAGGGCGCAAGTGTTGAATTGCAATCATGTGTTTCTCTGGCAAAATGCCCAGCGTCTGCACGGTGGTGGGATGTGAGCCACAACCCCCATCTGTGGACGTCGGGGCGTTCGGGCCCTCATACCATCCTCATGGATTTGGTTTTCTAACCGGTTGTGCAGGACCATATGCCACATTTCTGGCCTGCTGGAGATATTTTGCGAGCCTCTGGCAGTTGCTCCTCCTGTCCTCCTTGCACAAAGGCGGAGGGTTGGTAGCGGTCCTGCTGCTGGGTTGGTTGCCCTCTAACGGCCTCCTCCACGTATCCTGGTGGTACTGGCCTTGTCTCCTGGTAGCGCCTCCAGCCTCTGGACACTACACTGCAGACACAGCAAACCTCATTGCCACAGCTCGCACTGATGTGCCATTCATGGAGGAGCTGCAATCCCGAGCACTTGTGTGGTTGTAGAGTCCGTCTCAGGGCTACCACGGTGTGAAAGCACCACCAAAATTCAACAGTAACCAAAAAAACACCAGCCAGGAAAAGAAAGCATAGGTACTGAGAAGTGGTCTGTGGTCCCCACCTGCAGCAGAACCACTCCTTTATTGAGTGCGTCTTGCTAATTGCAAATAATTTCCACCTGGTTGTCTATTCCATTTGCACAACAGATGTGAAATTGATTGTCAATCAGTGTTGATTCCTAAGTGGACCAGTTTGATTTCACAGAAGTTTGATTTACTTGGAGTTATATGTGTTGTTTAAGTGTTTCCTTATTTTTCTGAGCAGTGTATTTTAAATATTGCGTGTAGAGAGGGAAAATAAGTTACTTTACCTAGATCTCAGGGAACTGGTCAAGCCTGGCTATAGGAGCTGCCTTTTCGGCTTGGTGTTATGTCCATGCTGGGACAGGATTCACTGGCTTCAGATTAGTCAGAGATACAAGTGTCTAAAACTAAGTTTATATTCAGGGCACCAGACATCGAGACAGTAAAAATAACACCAGAAAAGAAAAAATTATGCATAAAATTAAATTGCCTGGCAATGTTTGTTTGTGCATTAAAAACCATAGTGCAAAGGATGATTTAGTGGAAACTCAATTTTTCTCCCAGCTCCTCAATAACACCGTCACAGGCACTGGGATGTGTCCCAAACCTCCTGGATAATTAAAAGCATGGTAGTAGTCATTTTCCTTGGGATCCAAACGAACCGGAGAAAACAGACTGATTTATTGAAGACCAAACAATTTCACATGCAATGAATTAAACATTCAGAATTTAATATATCATTAGCTTTATATGTCTACAATTTTGCAGATGTAAAAAAACCTACATATACAAGAAAAGGAGGGGACTTCTGCAAAAAAGTTACAACCCAGATAAGCATTACCTGACATTTCGTCTCCTAAGAAAATATTGTCTGCCGCAAACACCATATAGATCAGTCTCTGGAGTCTGGAACACCAAATAAAAAATCATATTTATGAACTACTTGATGAGTCACTAGCAAGAATGCCAGGAATTAGGTTAACTACAAACGGGACCTAGAGTCTCCATTGTGTCTACTTTCCCATCGATTAAAAGATCAATAACATTCTGTCAACCAATACTGACAAAGACTAATGCAGTGCATATTTATATTTATCTAGAGCCATAAAATGGTTTACATTTACAGCTTTAGCAGACGCCCTTATCCAGAAGCGATTACAATGGGTACAATCTTACAATCAAGCAGATGTGGGTTAGGGCCTTGCTCAAGAGACCCAAAAGCGGCAGCTTGGCAGAGGTGGGATGTAACCTGGACCTTATGCCGTCAATACTCCAGTACCTAACCACTAGGCTACCACAGTCCTTGGTTGAAAGCACATTATAATACTAAGCCTAATACAGATTGCTCAATCTAAATCCACAGTACAGCACCTCAATGTGAGAACTTTCTTCCAGAAAAAAAGTCATATTCGGATACAAAGTCTTGCACTCGTAATGTTGTTGTGGCCGTATGCATAGCGCAACACCAGTGTTTCTCAATCCTGGTTTGGCGCCCCACCGTCCTGCCACAGTTAGTGCTTCTCCGTTTCAAAATCACGATCACTATATTAGGTACAAGCTGTTTCGAGGATTCATGTCCATTTGATTCAGTCCACCTTACCAGTCCAGATGTACTTTTGAAGTTTATAATTACAGTCCAAAAATGTTTATCTACATATTTTGTATTCCCTTTTTACTTTATCTAATGGTCAGGATCACCACAGATCAGGTTACCTATTGTGTCTGATGTTATCACACCAGCAAAAGCACAATAACAAAAGCACCACACATCGGTGTCATGCAGTCTGAGAGAATCATACCTGATCTGTGGGGTCTTGCCCATTAGAGAGTAGAGTAAAAGGGGGACCCAAAGCAAGAGTAGTGGACTACAGCTCTAATTGTAGAAATATAAAGTGCATTCTATATGGAAGTGGATCTGATGAAATGGACAATTAGTGTAGAAACAAGGAAGTGAATGGTGAGTGTACCGTATTCTTCGGACAATAAGGCGCACTTAAAATCCTTTAATTTTCTCAAAAATCGACAGTGACCTTAAAATCGGTGCGCCTAATGTATGGAATTAATTCTGGTGAGCCTTATGACTAGAGAAAAACCGATGAGATGTTACACGGCGCTCATTAAATAGGTCAAATGTTTTAGCACGGTTTGGAAGGTGACGAAGCTGACGGCGGCAAACCGTAGTCGCGAGTGAATACGGGATGTGCTCAGCATTAGGGTACGTGCATTCATTCATTCATTTATTTTGGAAGCGGATTCAAAACACCAACGCTATCAGTCCGCAGTACAAAAATGGAATAGAGCAGCATGCGAGAGAATTCAAACATTAACGATCAATGATACGAAGTGGAGGAAGCAAGAATCACGCCCGGCGCCAGGTGGTTAAAGACCAAACTGAGTTTCCGATGGACTCAAAAGTTTGTTTCATTTAAGCGCCTATAAACGGTGCGCTTTATGTATGAAAATAAATCCGTTAGCAGTTGGATCATTGATATTGAGCCTTATAACCCGGTGCGCTTTATAGCCCGGAAAATACGGTATATAGTTTGTATTGTCTTTAAAGTAGTTACTTAACAGCTTTATGTCCTAATTTCAGGTTGATTTTGATTTCCACACACTTTACACACCAAGTTATGTAACAAAATATATTTCAAAGCCCATAAAATGGTACAAATTCGTTCATACAGAAAGTCCCTACATGACTAACAGTATCTATATAACAAAGGTGCCAAACAGCAATCAAAATTGAAATCAATGTTATCAAGATATCACAAATTATTTTAAATTATAGCCAATACAGCAACAGTATCATAACCTATTTTTATTTTATACAAAACATCCTATTTACCATATTATATATTCATCAGAATTTGCAGCAATAACAACTTTTGCACAAGGACTTAAGGTTCTTCTAAGACATTCACAGTCGTTTTTTTCAAGTTTGGATCTCCTCTGGATCCAAACTTGGAGTGAAATGCTAGTCTACATGGCAGGGATGTCAGGCTACAGTCCTGGATGGCCAGTGATGCAGCATATACCATTGTACCATATTTAACACAGCCAATTTAACCAATCCCCTCATGTTCATGACCTTTAAGGTTTTATGTGAAGTTACAAAAATCTCTGTAGAGTTTGCTGCTCTAGGAGTCTGACACAGCTAATGTCATATTAGCAGTCAGCTTGTAATTGACATTACTTTATTCAGGGATTGTAAGCTATTTGGCATAAATTATAAATGTCAGAATTACAAATCGTGCATCATGCTACTTAAATGTGAGAAAGAACCTTACTGTAATTACAGCATGCAATTCATTCTCTAGCCTATTTAAGCTGGCTTGGTGTGTAATGTTATTAAAAAGCATTTGATCTTTTTAGATGGCAACTACCACCATTACACATTCAAGATTGTCAGTAATCACCTTTGCGGCTGTCGTGCCACACATCGAACTCCACGTTGCGGTACAGCTCAGGTTCTAGGGCCTTCAGTACCTTGTAAGGCAGAGCAAGTTTTGCTGGTCCATCTGTAGACTACATTAAGAGAGGCAGCATCATCACTATGATCATTCAAATGGGAAGAGCATCACAAGACCTGAGAGTTTTGGTGGGACTTTAACTTTCATTACCCTTTGGTCTTCAGCTCCAACTCTGGCCTTTTCCTCAGAATGTATATGACCATCTAGCTCCCATTCCTCTCTATATGCAATATTCAAAAAAAAAAAGGGAAAATAGATAAACCAATTGTATTATAGTTTGCCTTCTCTTAGTTAATCATTTCCCAGACAAATACTTCACAAAACTAATATTAAACTTCCTTATTGTTAAGAAAATTACCTCATCTTTATACTTGTAGTCCATTTCACTAATTTAGCCTGCTAAAACTACATTTGCAGAAGTACATTTCCTAGAAGAAAATTCCTACTCTGTCCAAAATTCCATCGGCATTCAATGACATCAGTTGAACATAATAGCACAGGTGACTTTCTGTTCAGCCCCACTTTAAAGACAACAAATCGACAGAGCAGAATGACACCAAGCATGCGGCAACCATGCGGCAACCATAAAGAAACCCCTAAATTCTTATTTTCCTGTGTGCAAATTGTGTGTGTGCGCACGATTAAGTTGCAAAATGTATATTTTCACGTTAACTATTAGCTCCTAGTTATCATTAGTGATGCACGATATATCGGCCGCTGATATATTATTTGCCGCTGATATATTATTTGCCGATATATGGATTTTTTTTCCCCAGTTATCGGCATCGGTCCGATATTAGAATTTTAGCCGATATTATAAGCAATATTTATTAATATATTCACAAATGGATTTTTTTTGTTTTTTATTCTGGCTGTTACTCATTAAGTTAAATATCTGATGTTACATTATTTCTTTTGGTTTCTCAATCTTAAGTTTTCATATACACGCAACTGTTCTTGTTGTTGCCTGTACCAATTCAAGAATAAAAAAGATTCTTACCTTCTTAATGCAAGGTTAGAAAATAAAATGTAATGAGTTTTTCCTTTGGTGAACTGTAACTTACAGTAATTGTCATAACTGATTTAACTGTTTTTATTGCTTATTATTTTATTTTAGTGCCAAAATGAATTAGTGATCTAGTTTTTAACAACAATTCATTTATGGATTATAATGTGAAAGTTTTTTAAATGCAAAAAGGTTAAATTACTAGTTTTAATATCGTATCAGTCACAATGTGAGAACATCGGTTATCGTATTGGACCAAGGAATTCAATATCGGTGCATCCCTGGTTATCATGGTTGCTAATTTCACAGATAACATTTACTGAAAACATAATTAAACCATTTTACATGTTCCAAATGAAATTTTAAGCAGTTTCAGAAATCATACAACAAAAAAAGGTTATACTGAGGTACAACAGTATTTCTTGGTTTCCCCATCTGGCTTACTTATTCACAACAACATTTGGGCTTCCTTTGAATGTCACTCTATCATGTCACTGGGTACCACAAGTTCATTATTGATGAGGCATGTACAGACCTTGGTATCCTTTCATCAGGTGCATCATAAGTAGCATCCTCACTGCACATGGATATGTTTCTGTAGCGTCGGCCACCTCCTCTGAACCCATCAAGTGCCATATACAAATCCTCCTCTTCTATACCCAGGACACGTGTGTACAACAACTCGTACAGCAGTGCTGCAAAAATAGAAAAACAGAGTTCAAGATGCAACCTGCATTCATTCCCTTCATGATGCTGTAATAGGACACTTACTTCTCTACATTTCAAAATCACTAGTTATTTAATCTAATCCACCAGAAAAGCACAGGTTTAGACTTAAACTCACACTGGCATATTGCTGCATCTACTGGATATGCCTTTGAGTACACAATGTCATAGTGACCGTTATTTGAGCAACAGAGCAAAATCTGAAATACACAAAATGAAGGTTATGTGTATCATATAACATACGAATGAATATTCCAAAATTATAAAAACTACTTCAATAGGTCAAACAATATTTCATTCTATATAGATAACAGACATCCCTACCTAAAAAACTGCACTTTCTAGATCCCAAAAACAAACAGTACAAGCATTGATGTTTTATATCCTTATTATAGTGCTTCACAGAGAACAACTTTCTAGAAGTAAAAACTAAAAACCCAACACTCCTCACCAACTAGGAAAATTTGTCCAACAACAGAGTTCTAAAGCAGAAGTTTTGACATGCGCTTCGGCCAAAAGTAGTCAAACACGGCACTTTCAGTTTTTGGCCAAAAAAGAACATTGTTTGAACAAAAAAGGGTCAGTGCAAATAGCAAAAACAAATAAACAAACGAAAAAAAACCCCATGTTAAATGAATTCACTTAATGACCTTGGATTCAGATTGTGTGCCTGGATTACATTTTAAGATTACAGCCAAGACTTTTTACTTAGTGCATCACTAATACCACCACTATTACCTCATTACTTATATGCTTACAATGCACTTAACCAGTTGAATGAACACAACTCTTACTCACTTACTCACCTTGGGCAAGTTGTCCCCCTCCTCTCCAATCTCAGTTGGTGACTTCCCAGGGTACCTGTAAATGACAAAGTGCCGTCTGCAAGAAACAAGTTCATGCAGCATTACAATCTTGAGAGATATAGGGGGTCAGTGAAGATCCAAAGTGATGTAATATAGAATTAATGCAATGCCTAGAGTTGCTGTTATCTAGAGTTGATCAAAAGTAGTACAAACAAAGGGCAGACCTAAAGATTTAACAACAGAATATTGGACAACTCACCTGTAAAGAAGAGACAAAGCTTTTATCTCCACCTGTCCTGCGGTCTCCTAAAGTTACAGTTCAACATCATAACAGTTAGAAACTCAGATAAGCATCCCAACAGAGCAGGTGTCCATACCTCAGTGACTCCACATTAAGAGATGTACATTACATGACTAAAAAGTACATAAACACTCTTTCTAATTAGTTGATTCAACTCTGCAAGGAAGCTTTATTGCGACTCCATGACCCCAAGGGCAGTGACAGCAGTCCAGTAGTGTGTTCTACTTTTTGGTCCTTCAGAGGAAGTGTCTGTGGGGCTTGCCATGGTACAAAGTGAGATGCATTTTCACCCCTTATCATAAACATGAGCAAGTCTGATGTGTCCATAACAGCATCGCATACCCAATCTGGTCCCAACGATTTACAAGGTATGTCAATTAACTGATTATGGGTTAATTGTTATAATATGGAGTACAACAAAATTTTGTTGCTGTTGGTATTAAAACAGACCAACTGCATTGGGTTTGCAGGGTGCTGCTTTCGTCACCAAAAAAAACAAACAAACAAACAAAAACAAACTTCTGTTCTTTATTGAAAGACCCCATCGAGGTTCTGCTGTCTCTGGAAACAAGAACTGTATCAGTAGCATCATGGATTGGGTTTCAGTAGCCAAGTGGGTGTGCCTAAGCTTAAGATCACAATGTGCAATGCCAAAGCTCCAGCTGGAGACGGAATAAGAAAACCACTAGATTAATGGATAATGAAAAAGCATTCTCTGGAGTAATGATTTGCACCTCATTCATTCAGTATGAAGAACAAATCCAGGTTTGGAAGATCGTGGGAGGTAGTTATGTGTCAGGGAAAATAATCTGGGATTATTTGTGTCATCGTCACCTCAAAGGAAGACCAAAATACTACAGCATGCAATGACAGAATTGTGTAGCTCCAACTTTGCAGAACCAAACTTGGGAGAGGCCATATAATAGTACCATGCACAAAGTAAGTTCTATAAAGATAAATTGAAATGGCGTGTATTAAAGAAGTGTCAGCAAGATCTCAAACATTAATGATCAAAATTGGTAATATTATGGTGGCCAAATAAAAGGGATTCCCTTCAGTCATATTCCAAGTTCTAGTGAACAACCTCCTCAGCAGTAAAGAGAGAAACTCCATATTACAGTCCACAGTTTTAGATTACTAGGTCAATACATATGCATGGTTGGGTTCCCACACACCAATGGTGTACCACGTAAATAACCACACAGCAATTTAAATACCAAAGTTACAACATGGGTGAGTGATTTCAGCAGTGATTGCTAACTTTCTAACTACAGTTACCAGTGTTAATCAGGATGCATCAACCTGTGCTAGACTGGCTATCAGGGCTGGAGCCGATGGGTCCCGTACTCTAACCTAAAGATAGTCCGGCAAGTTTATCCACCAATGAGCCAAAACATTAAAGCCACATGGTCCATAACAATGTTCAGTTAGGTACTGCATGACAAATTAACATCCACACGAACGCCCAGATAAAAGATTTCCCAGCAGAACATTAGCCAGAGCATCACACTTCCTCTACCAGCTTGTCTTCTTCCCTCAGTGCATTCTGGTAACAGGCGTACACACATCTGACCATCCACATGATGGAAAAACAAAACAGGATTCGCTGTCCGAGGTCCAGGCCTGACACTTGGCGTGTCAACTGCAGGCGCTTTCTATCATGTACAGGGGATAACATGCGGAGTTCTCAAACTGGCCTAGGCAGCTCCATTCATAGCTGCGTTGTGTGTTGTGACACATTCCTCCAAAAACAGCATTAAACATTTAAGTGGCTTGTATCACTAGTAGTTCTGTCAATCCGGACCACTGGGGTCCAAAACACGCCGTCCCTGGTTCGTGGTCTGCCCCCAACTCACCACTGCTGACCAGGAACACCCCACAATCCCTGTTGTTTCGAAGATGCTCTAACCCAGTAGTCTGACAATAACGATTTGTTCCTTCTTAAAGTCGCTCAAGTCTGTAACATTTCTCATTGAACATCCAACACCTCAACTACCTGTTTGCTTATCATCTATTATAAACCATCCCACAGCCTAACACGTACTGTTGAACGAGAAAGTAAACCTACTGTATGTGATCTTAATATTTCAGCTAACCAGTGGGCAGACGGGTTTCAGTCACTGGTTGAGCTGCACAGACAATCGGACAACCCAGCATTAATACACTCTGTACCAACCTTGGGGTCCTCCAGTCGCTCCAAATATTTCTCAAAAGACCCTTCAACAAACTGAAAGCAAAACAAAATCACAATCACATAAACAAACACCGACAAGGCTTACAAAATGTCTGCAGGAAGACAAAGTTAAAAACATACAGGCTCGAAGTTGCATCGGTTTGCCCTCATGAAGTTGACGCAGTCTTTTCGTACTTTTTGATGGTAATTCTGAGAATAATAAAGCTGGAGACACACAAAAACAATATAAATCTCCAATGTGAATTCAGTTCAGATGCGAAAAGAGAGAGGTGCAACGTCACCCATAGCTGGAACACTGCAATCAATTCACAACAGCTAAAGCTAAACATAAAGATGTTATGAGGTTGTGTTTTCAAACGTATGAGTGCAAGGGAAATGTGCTGGAAGGTTAAATTTAGAAAATAAACTAAACTACCTGCTCAGAAACAGCACGGAAGAGACAGGACGCGTCCCGGGCCATCATTTTTCGATATAAACCGATACTTGCTAGGTACTCGTCCATATTAACCAAATACCTCTTTAACGCTTTCTGCATCTTTAAGAAAATGTTTACTTAACATAAGAACGCGCGCAAACTGCATAACGCTGTAAGTTTGCGAAAACAAGTAGAACTTTGGGCAGTCAGACTTCGGTAGAAACAGGTGTGGGGAATGAGCAGTAATTAAAGAAAAGCGCTCTACCTTCTCCTTTACACAGGCAACGCCTGTCATCAGTGTTGGATAAACACGGGAGATTTTACACCGTAGGCCTGCTGACAAATACTGCATAAATAAAGGCGTTGTCCGTGAAACTACTAGAATATTAGCTGATTTAAAGTCACTGAACAGAAGAGCATATAATTTGTTTTTGGAGAGCAGAAGTGCAGTCTGATATGCATGGAAGTTACACAAGCCTGATTTTTATACTTAGGAACTGTTGTCCATAGGCCATGGACCAACACTTACTGTAGAAATCACAATCTCATTTCATGTAAACAAAAACAAAGGGGGGGTCTGGGTGTTTCCTTATTGATATCACACCATATGTTACACCACCCAGCCCCAATTTACACACTTAGGTGGTTTCATAGTAAAGGCAATGCATCACAAATGGAAAGGTTGCAGAATTTCCAGTTAGGGGCCAGTCAGAGGCTGATCTTAGCTTGCAATTTTGTGCAACATATCCAGTTTCCATTTAGATAGCAACCTTTTCTTACATATTGTACAATTATCCTGTCCTACAGTACCACGGTCCATGCAGAATTGTACAACAGAGGCCAACCTTAGCTTTTACTCACTTTCCATACTCGCCTAACCCAACTCAGGGTTGCAGCAGCACCAGGGCCTGACTGGCAGCACACGGTGCAAGGTGAGAACCAATCACTGACAGGCGCTGGTCCATCTCGAGGGAAACGTTCGCACAGGGACAATGGAGGTGCCATCTGACTGTGGTAGTCTAGCTACCTAGTTAGGGTACTGGACTATGGACCAAAAAGTCCAAGTCCAGGGTTCAAATCCCACCTCTGCCAACATGTCACTGTTGGATCCCTGAGAACAATGCAACTCGGTTGTTTGGACTGTATGATTGCATCAGATGCAAGTCGCTCTGGACAAGGGCGTCTGCTAAAATACTTAAATGTAAATCTGACCTAATGCATGCATGGCTACATTATTCATTTCTTTAAAATAATAAATACACAAACAGTGCTTTACTTAATGCAACAAACTATCCATTTAACACGTCTACAACGTGTGTCAACTATGTTACTGTTAAGAAACCCTTATCTACATAAGAAATTTTTTTGTTAAGATCATGTGACCAAAGTCGGCTGATGTCATTTACTTCAATGTCAGATATTTTGAACACAGTTTGGTGAATCTCCTGTCTTCACAGTCAGCAGCTAAACTGGAAATCACTGGAGTTGTAAGGCGGCAGTGCTAACCACTGCATGACTGTCCACCCTTACTCTTCAGTATTGTAAAATATCCAGTTCAAGGCCTTCTCTCCATTTAAGAATTATAACTCAGTGAACTACTCTAAAGTATTGTGCTCTGAGACCTACCTTCTCTAATTGTTAGTTAGTCACAGACCTACTCAGAATTAGTCCATTAGAATCAGATCAGAAGCTCTACATTATACAATAGTGCAATTATCCAATCCATGACCTACACCTTCTTAGAGTACTTTACAATTATCCAATCAGAGGCTCTTATTTTATAGGATTACATTCATATGATAGGCTGCTGTAGTTTATATAGTGGGCTACAAGTATCCAGAGGCCTATCATATCTTGTCGCCTACTATTAACCAGTTCCAAGCCTGGGCAGCACTGTTGTACAAATAGCCTGAAAATGCAACAGCAGTTTACGCTATGTAATCGTAGTGGTAATCTAGTTAATAGGTAATCGAATGTTCTAGTCTATATATGTAGCCACAATACAGAGCAATTTCTCTTCCAAAAGCTAACATGCTTAAACATAAGTGGTTCAAGTCATATCCCACCTCATCATCCCATTATAATTTACAACGAATAGGTCATAGGAAAATATGTTCGTTAAAAAAACAAAAGAATATTAACTGTACCTGCTCAGAAACAGCTCGGAATAAGCAGGACGTGTCCCGAGCCATCATTTTTCGGTACAAACCGATGCTGGCTAGGTACTCATCCATATTCGCAAAATACTTCTTTAACGCTTTCTGCATCGTAGATAAATGGTTTCCTTAAAATAAAAAGGTCGCACGTAAAGCTTCATAGCTTTTCACGTTCACGGTAAAGTTCGAAAGGTCTCCTATCGACTCGCGAAACAAACCAGGTGCTTCGAATGAGCACTGATTATTAAGGCAAATAAAGGTCATTAATGTCCTCTCATGCTTCAGCACAACGTGGTTTATGAAAAAGGGATTATGGTTACTATTGGTTTGCAGCCTTGAGTAGTAATATGTTTAAACTTTAGTGTTATTGCTTCTATTTTAAATGAGATTACACCTTATTTGAGGTTAGAATGTATGTGACTCGCTTCATACTAGATTTCAGTGTCTTGTAGTGGTAGATAGTTCCAGTAGATGGTGCTATAATGTAATTAATGCAGGGTCAATGTGGGCGCGATGCTTCGCTTACTGCCCCGCTGGGTTAATCTACAATGAGGGGGTACGTTTGATGTCCAGGTATGCTATTTGCTGTATATTAAATAGCTGTAAAAATGTCTTTCTAATATTATAGGGAAATTTGTTTAAATATAATATTACCTTGTGATATTAGTCATTTTTATTTAACAGGAAATATAACACCTGAATTTCAGGGGATTTGCTACATTATTATTATTTTTTAAGTAATAAGTACAACAAACTGTCCATTTAACGTACACGACATTTGTGTCAACTAATTAGGTTACTTTTAAGAAACCCCTTATACATATAAGCAGTGGTTTGTTACAAGACCATATGTGACCAAGTCAACTGATGTAATTTACTTCAATTTCAGGCACTTTGAACACATTTCGGTGGTTTTGTCATAACAGTCAAAAAGTAGCTAAACTGACTGTTAATTGGGTTATGTACATTTACTGTATATGGATATATATATAATGATATTAGCCTGATGGGGAAAGACGCCATGTGGTGTCATGTGCATTGAGGAACATTGTCAGTTAGATGATGAAATAGAAAACATGTCAATGTGAATATGGAATGGAATATGAATGTAACCAAGTAAATAATATGAATGAACAACACGAGAGCTAAGTAACATGGCATAACATAAACATTTCTTGGACTTTTTCACAGAAAAGTAACAATTACATTCTGTGAACTATGAGTGAATCAGTGAATAGCTAACTCAAAGCAAAATAGAAGGCAAATAAATAAAAATGTAACTAAAAAACAAGGAACACAAATTAATATCTACAGAAATACAGATATACTCCAACTATGAAGATGGAAGAACTGATTGAGATAGGGAATACTGTCAGGACAAATTGTGTCTTCAGCATTCCTTTACAAAAAGATAACACTTTAAAACGTAAGTGTACTGCATTTATACAAAGGCCTCACTTTTATTTCTGTGATATTTACAGTGGGTTTATGCTTAAAATGACTAGAATGGTTCACGAACAGGCAATGCATATCCTGGGTGGGTCACCAGTCCATTACTCAGGGCTCAGAAGGTGTTGCTGTTGCCCGACTGTAGCTGCTGGAAGGCACCGATGGGACTCAAATCTGGGTTACCACAGTGGTGGACTACAGTTGCGCCACCCAAGCACCTGTACAAGCTTAGATTCAACAGAAATGCACAACATGTATTATGGCTTGGATTGTGATAATGAAGATAATTAAAATATGTTTGATCATATTAAGTAAGTTGACCTATAAATGTAGCTATCAAGTGCATCATGCATGCAGACCATCAAAGGATGAAACACTAATTAGAGGCAACAGGATAGAAATGATCTAAAGTAAACACGTGTTTCTGTATTCCTGTTATGTGTACAGGCTGAAACTAAACAGTTGCCAGTAGAATCAACATCAGCCTAAAAAGAACTCTATAGATGTTTTTGCTGAATGATACATAACACAGAGGAATATTTCAGATTAGTTTTACCAGAACATACTTTTGCCATTGAATGCTGTTAAATACACCAATATATGTTTGAAATGAATGTGTTAAGACTGAGGTAATTTCGATGAAGTATTATTTATTTGTGGTAGCCCAGTGGATAAGGTACTGGACTGGTACTGGACTCTGGACCAGAAGGTCCAGGGTTCAAATCCCACCTCTGCCAAGCTGACACTGTTGGGTCCTTGAGCAAGACCCTTAACCCACAATAGCTTGGATTGTAAGATTGTACCAATTGTAAGTCGCTCTGGATAAGGGCGTCTGCTAAATGCTGTAAATGTAAATGTATTTAAGTAGTAGGAGCAAGGTTGAGAGTAACAATAATGATAGGATGAAACTCTTGTTATTTAATGGTAATGTTGCACAACCCATATGAAGTTAACTATTCTATATGCTTTTAAAAATATAATCAAATCTCACATACATGGTGTCCCAACAGTAATAGTTTAGTTAAAGATTTTATTCTTAAGCAGAACAAATAACAGATTCTTAAACATGTCACGTTTATTTATAATCGGTCTTAATTAATATATAATATAATAATAAATGATGAAGTATAGTATAGTAATTTTAACATTTAATAATACATTTGAACTAAAGTGTATAGATCTCTACAGACTTCAATTTTTCTGTAAGACAGATTCGTTGAGGTGAAACCACTAACTGCACTAAGAGGGCTTTCTAATAATGAATTCATACTCTAGTTCCAACATTGCTTTGAGTGAAAATGAAAACATCTTGAGAAGTTAAGACTAATTTAGGTTTTCTTTTCCTTCAGCTCTAAACACCTTGTTGCCAGATGTTCATTAATCAGTGGGATAAGTGTTTAAAACTTGCCCCACTCAGCAGGACACGTGAAGATTGGCTACTGATGGAAAAATGATGGCGAAAAACAGAGTAAACTAGAATAAGGCTGTGTAATGTCTTTGTTTATATCTGTGGCACAGGGCAGCCCAGGAGGACCAGAGTCCAGCGTTATTTCATTATTCCCTGTTCTAACACACCTCATAATAATCATCTTGTAGGTACTTTGTAGCAGGGTAACAGCTAATTGTACTAACACAGAAACCGTAAATGTTTACTGATGCACATGGGTACACACGTGCACATTCAAAGCTGCATATGAGGATACAACCACTAAAAGCTCCTCTAAACTCCTGCCTACTGATCTTCCTCTCGCTATTATCTCCTGCTGGGCCACGGAGAAAAAATGCAATATCATTTCTATAATTCTATTTATTATTTGATAGGGTAATAGTGAATATTAGTATTATTATTATTGAATTCATTATTGGAAAAGAAATATTCACCTTCACATTATTCACGCAGGCAGCTCCGGTGGTTCAGAGGTAAGGGGCAGTTGGTGGAAGCAGCAGTCCATGAGGACAGGTGTTTGAATACTGGACTGGCTTGCCACGTGAATGTCTGGTGGTGCGGTTACAGAGCCCTGTGATGGACTGACATCTCATCCAAGGAGTACTTTTGCCTGTGCCCAGTGAGTTCCAGGATAGGTTTCAGAATGCCATGCCTTACATAATTGTGTTCAGTTTTGTCCAAATAAATAAGCCTTATAACATTATAGAAAAGTATTACTTTCTGTCATTGTCATTAGTATTCTGTGTCCTAAGTTTCTTGAGGATGCGAAAAGATGGTGCGATGCTGCATATTTGCCTTAAAGGTCTTCAACACTAGTATCACTGTACATTGGAGTGTTTCCCCCATCCGCCCCTTCACCTAATGGAAAGTGAAACACTCTGGGACTCAATCCTTTTAATGAAAATACTGCATTAATTTTATCTTGTGATGTGTCATTGTAATTCAAGAGATGGCTTTTAATCTTCAGATTGCCTCAACACAAGCCATTTCAGAAATGTTTGGCAGCAGCCCATCTTCCCCCTCCTCTTTTTTTACTGAATGCCCGTCAAACAGAGGCATTAAAAAGCCCCGCTTTATTAGAATAAACTATTCAGTTTTTTTAAGCATGCATGGTGCAAGGTATGCAAATTGTACCATGGGAAAAAACAAAGTGGCCATGTGTAGTGTCTCATGTCTGAATGTTTAAAAAGCAACATGTCTCTACCCCTCTTCATTTTCTTTTCTTGTTGTCTTGTCATTATTGACAGGTTGTATTCTACTTGATGTTATTGAGGTACTGCAGTTCCATAACAGTTTCACAAAAGGTACAATTACACTTGCTGTTCTACATCCTTGCCATGCATGTTTAATGTTTTAGGTTAAAGGTACATTTACTCATAGCCATATTTAAATTCTTCTGAAGCAGCATTAAAGGTGCATCATGTGTGGTGCACTATAGCTGGATTGCCAAAATGTTAACTATCATCAGAATTTCCCACTGCAGCCATTATGTGCCAGGTGTTGACCAAATTATGTACTACATTGTCAAGTATAAATAATATATGACTCAGCTGGATTTTTTGCAGAATGCAGTATTATGGAATTACCAATAGCTTTATCTGAAGAACATTTAATGTATATTTGCTGTGTTTTGCTGCTAGTGTATAATTTGTCAGTCTTGATTGAATAATTTCTCTGAACTTAGGCTCTTCATTGGAAACTGTAATTCAAACTGTGTGCATTGGTTTACTTTGGGTAAAAAGCATTTAGTAATAGTAAATAGTGAGGTCCTGAACTAAAAATTAGACTGTGCCTCAAACAAAATTAGGCTAGAATTCAAATTAAATCCACATTGATCTCTGTTTTAGTTCTTCAGATTTTGTTCCCCAATAGTCTGTGGAAAACGTGATATCTACTCACACTTTTTCCACCCCTGTTCTTCTCACACTGTACAATCTATTTATCTTGTAGACATGTTTGAAGGATTTTTTCCCCTGCAGTATAGCTAAGCACTTTCTCTTGACACAGCAAGCGGTTGGATGACCCTGACTGGCTTCCGTAAAAACAGATGCTAATCTGACCAAAGGTACAAACGTTCTCAGCACTAGCATAATTTAATCCACACAATTTTGCTTGCTTGTTCAATTCTGCTGGATATGAACAATTTTCAATGCATGGTGTTTCCTGAGGTCACACAAAATAAAACAGGGTGCAGGAGAAGTATTACAGGTGGACAAGGAGAATTTAAACCCCTCACAGTTGTTATCTATGTCCATCGCTCATGCAACCAGGCACATTTCAACTCTGACACCCACTATGCAGGATAAACGTGGAATGAAATAAGAAACTTAACCACCTTTTTGAAAATGTGCTGTTTGAATACATAGAGGAAATGACTGACAAGGAACCAGTGAAATTGGAAACCAGTGTTGAGTTTCACTTCTGGTGACAGAGAATGCTATCACAGAACTTGTTTTGAGAAGGCCTGAAATACCCATTAGTCTTGGTTCTTTGTGCTGCATATGAAATGGATATTGAGTGTAGTCATACAAATCAGTGTAGTGAAACATGATGGACGCTTTGCATAGTGTGCATGTACAATAGGGAGCAAGAGTCTGAGCCCACTCGTGGAAAGTCAGATCTATTTATATAGCGCTTTTTACAATGGAGCATTGTCTCAAAGCAACTTTACAATTTTAGATTATCTCCTAATATCTACGTCCAATCCCAAATTGAGCAAGCCTAGGGCGTCAGTGGCAAGGAAAGACTTCCTAAGTGGATCTTCCCTTGTTTGGATCTTCATGGTGCAGGATTCATACTGCAGCAGGATAATGACCCAAATCACACCTCAAAGCTTTGCAACAACCACAAGACGATCAAAGATCAGAAGTGCTGAATATCATGGACTTTTCTCCACAGTCACCTGATCTAAACCCCATCTAACATCTGGCAGAGAAAGTCATGCAATCAGTAACATCACAGGAGGCTCTTTGGAATATTATTAAATGATGTTGGACTGCATGCTGTCATTACAGCAAAAGGGGATCATACCAAAATACTGATACATTCAGAAAATGATTAAAAGAGTCTTCAAATATTCAATGTTTCACTCAAATGTTTATGCTGATTATATGATTTGTGATGTAAAATATTAAATGCGTTACATTTGATAAAAATACAAGATATTAGAATTTCACAACAAATATCTGAAACATTTCTAAATGGAATTTTATTTTCCTAACTGGGGACAACAGCAGTGATTACTACTAAAAGAGACTTGGTCAACATCACAATGCACAATAATGCCATTTTTTAAGATCCATTCTAACTGAATGCATTTTTATTTCATGGTTCTCTTGGAACCAAAAGGAAGCTGATGTGTTTCTTTTTTAACCAACGTTAAACATACAGTGGTGCTTAAAAGTTTGTGAACCCTTTAAAAAGTTTCTATATTTCTGTATAAATATGACATAAACCACCATCAGATTTTCGCACAAGTCTTAAAAGTAGAAGACAAGAACCCACTTAAACAAATGAGGCAAAAATATCATACATGGAAAATGTTCCAGTGTTCAAACGTTTTGTAAACGTATGTGAACCATTGCTTTCAGTTTCTGGTGTGATCATATTGTGCTACAATAACTGCAACAGGTATAACTTTATTCTGCTTTAACCATTTTTTGTAAAACAACTTGTCAAGTCAAGTCAAATTTATTTATTTAGCACTTTTTACAACAAAGCAGTGTCCCAAAACAGCTTTACAACTCTGCAGACCCACAGCTCTAGCTTATGGTGACAGTGGCAAGGAAAACCTCCCTAAATGTGATGAGGAAAAAACTTGAGGATCAGGACTCAAAAAAGAACCAAACTCCTTGGGTAGCCTAGACCATGTATGCAAGAATTAAACTTAGCTAGCTAAATCATGAATTCATAATAATAGTTTAAATGCACAGGTGCTAAATAGAATAATTAAATAGAGAACATAAAGAAAGTACAACATAACGTATAGGCTGTAATAAAGACAATACACTTATGAAACATAAAAAATATGAATATAATAAACTATAAAATATACAACAATTGTATATAATACATATAATAATAATTATTGTAACATAGAGATGAGTCAGTCTTTTGCCATTAATTAGTCCATGTGGGTTCTCAGAAGGTAAGACATGTCTGCTTAAGGTCACTGTCTTGCTGCTTGATAGACTTTCTCTTGGAATTCAGTTCACAGCCAGATGTCCTGAAATATTTCTTTCATTTTTTTGGTATAAGTCAGAATTCATTGTTCCATCATTGATGGCATGTTGTCCTGGCCCAGATGCAGCAAAAGACACCCAAACCATGATTCTACCACCACCATGTTTCACAGGTTGTTATGCTAGAATGCAGTCTTATTCTTTCTTCAGACATAATTACTCTCATTTAAAAAAAAAAAAACAGCTAGTTTCTATTGCTAGTACTTGCTAGTAATTTCTACTACTTTGGGACCCAACCGAAAAGATTTTTTTATTTCAAATTATATACAGACTTTGCTATAGTTTCTTGGTTTGTGAGTTATGACACTGAGAAGTCAGGGTGTGGAAACAAATGCAGATTGTGTTCATCTGTTAAAATGGTTAGTTTGTCTGATTACATCTTTTGTTAACCACCTAATAATTGCTGATATTTGCAGTGTTATTACTAACAAAAACTGATTCTTTGATTGATTGATTGATTGATTGATTGATTTATGTATTTTGTGGTGGGTGCTACTCCCCTCAATTCCAGTGAAGGGAAAACTTAAACCATCAGCTCTGGACATTTTGGACAATTGTACGCCTCCGACTTTGTGGCAACAATTTGGGAAGGCCCACAAATCTGTGCCCCAGTGCACACAGCAAGGCCCAAAAAAGCATGTATTGGGTGAGTTTATGTAGTTTGTGTATTTATGGAAATGATTTGGGGTGATGGACTTAGTTTTATGGCTTGACAGGCAAACTTAAAATAGAACAAAAGAGTACAAGACTTTTCATGGCTGATCGTATACATATGGTGAAAAAGGGAACATTGTGAAAATTCTGATTTTCACTGAATCATTTGTTAAAGGAGAAGAAAAGATAACATCTAACAGTATCACAAAACTGACAGAAATGCTTGGGGAAGTAGTATAAAATGATCAGAGAGTAGATTACATCATTATATGACTGCAGGGGTACATGCGCTTGATTAGTTTCCTTGTAAGCACAGACTACACTTTTTCTGTCACTGTTATTAGACTCTACTTCTTTCTTTAACAGCAGTAGCATCACCATTATGCTTATGTGTCAGTCAGCCTTTTCTGTCACTGTGCAAATAACTTATTTTAAATACCATAGGTTACATAGGGTCACATTGCTTTTATGCTGCCCTCAACTCTTTGGTGAACACACACTTCCTGAATGGTTATCTGGTGATTTTTGTAACCGCTCCCATAGAGCTTCCCCTTTATGGAGACAGTCTGTAGAAATGGATCAGGTTGCAGGACTGTGAAGACATTCCAGATTTGGAGAGTGACAGAAGGGAGTGAATGAAAAAATAAACAAGGGGTCATAAACTCTTTTATATGAAATGGCTTGGTGAGATTAATATTTTATGAGAAGTTTGTGTATGTATAGAGAATGCTTCGTGTAGATCGAATGCAAGTATTTTGCACACTGATGACCCATATATGTTAACCATTACCCTAACCCAAGTGAGTCAAGCAGTGTTTTATACGCTAAATGCTAAGATTTATAGAGAAGCAGTTTTCTGCAGTTCCCTGGTTGTGCCTCATTGCATGGGCTTTATATATAAAATGCTGAGTGAAAAATACTTGAATTCACCTCATTAAAAAAGCATGTAAATTTGTTTTCACTGAACAACCAGTGCTTACTTCAAATGCAATAAGCACGTATGTTGCATCTGCAAATGTTATATTCTTATCTGAGAATGTAGGATTTCTATATGAAGTATGCTGGCACGCTTGGTAATTAGTGGCAATGACAAAGGAGCAGGGCATTGAGCCGTGGTCTAATGCGTTGTTGGGGCCGGAACAGGCATGTGGCCCACAGCTCCCACGCTGCCCCATTATTAATGGATGACCTTTACGGATGTTAAAGGGTTTGCAGAGTAAAATTACTGCCTCTGCTCATTTGTTGCTGTCAGATTCCTTTCCCAAATTCTCAGGGCTGTGTGTAAGAGGGTTTAATTTTTTTAGAGCAGTACTTTTGATTTCTAACTTTCTTTTGAACAGAGACCAGAAACTGTGTCATGAATATGTCGAGGTTAAGATCGCTAGTATACATATCCATAGGCATATACATTAAGAACCTCAAGTCTGACATCACCAAACTTTCAACGGGTTAATTTCCTGTTTGCCATCCTTTTGTGTTGTTTATTTAAAAAATAACGAGGCACCACTTTTGTCTTGTCCTTTAACCACCAACACCTGCCATAACTCAAATAGTAAGGTCCTCCATACCGACGAATGTTTGCACAATGCACCTTTCTTCTTGACTCTTTAAATGGATGCATATGAAAACTGCTTTCTATTTGTAGGACTTTCATAGCAATTACTTGTTTCATGAGTAACAAAGCGATCAGTTATCATAAACAATATTCACACCACCACATGAGCCATTTTCTTTTAGCTGACTAGAAGGCAGTCTTTGACTCTTGTGCCAACATCAAAGAAACACCCCCATATAACTCCACACAATTTCCTATCAAGTCTTGTTAAAAAAATGAGTACAGTACAAAAGCACTTCAAAGGACCAGCACTGCTAACTGTCTTAAAAGCACCGAGATTGTTCCCGAGTTTTTACTGCCCTGTTCTAGTTTATTTATCCTCAGTGCACCTCACTAAATCTTAATTAGTCTGACAATAAAAGGGGAAAGGGGGCGAGGGGAATAAAGGGAAACAAGATCATAAGGGTAATCTCCTTAAAAAACTTGTGAAAATCTGCTGTAAAACACACTCAGACTTTCATTTGCCTCTGACTGCTTAATGTTCAGTCAGAGTCTGACCTAGGTATATACTGTACCTGCTGAAGAAACTTCACTGCTATTGACAATGTTAATTTCCTCTCACTTGCAGTAGTAATGAGATCCAGGTACTTAAGAATTATACTACATATTGCAGTGTTGTTTCCAGTGTTACCCAATAAAAAATCAACACAGGGGGTGCTCCAGGTCAAAATCACAAGGAGCTTTTATGTTTTTATTCTTGTGAATTGACATGTTTTTCTACACTCGTGTAACGAATCCATTGGGGCAAACGTTTTACCACTGCTAGACTTTAATTTGAATTTTCAGATAAGAAATTGTTTAACCGGACAATAGACTGGTGGACACACTTTGTGTCCTTAGGTTGCTACAGGAACCAGGTCTTCAGACCGCAGTGTTTATTCCTATCTATTCCACATTGTCTCCCCAGAAAAAATTGGACTACCTCTGACTTAAGCTGCCTATACAGCATGAGGTCAGAGATTGAGGCATTTTTATATTTACCGAAACACGGCTCAGCAGCAGAACCTGGACGCAGTCATTCAGGATCACAGTGCGACAGAAGACAGAAAACCAAGGGAATTCATAACTGTGCTTATAGCTGCTGTGCATTGACAAAAAAATAACTCACCAAGAAGAAGTTATTGGAATCAAATGAAACTTTTTGTCTGAATATAATGATGATATATGTAAAAAAAAATATTACAGCGAGATTCATTTTATTGGGGAAACTGTACAATTGAAAGGAGGCTCTAGTTACCCTGTTGGACCACCTCTAGCCTGGATACAAGATGAAAAGGGGTAGCACTTTTAAGCTGTCTTGTGGCAAGACCCAGTGTCTAATCAGACCACACCTGTAATCATTTACATCTCTGCCTGAGACATAACTGAATGCCGAGATTTGCAGCAATCTGTGAGCGTTATTTTTTGTCAAGTCAATTCAAGTCAGATCTATTTATATAGCACTTTTTACAATGGAGCATTGTCTCAAAGCAACTTTACAAGTTTAGATTATCTCCTAATAACTACGTCCGTTCCCAAATTGAGCAAGCCTAGGGTGACAGTGGCAAGGAAAAACTCCCTGAGTGTTATAGGAAGAAACCTTGGGAGGACCAAGACTCAGTTAGAATATATGCATCTATTTGCCAGTTGCAAACTATACATCCTGAGAGACTTTTCATTTTCACTGAAGATTTCAACCATGCAAATCTCAAATCAAGGGAATTCCCTCATTCCATCAGTATATGGACTTTGATACCAGTGGAACAAGTTCAACCTTGTTCAACCAACATGCCCAGTTCATACAAGATGGAGCCCCTCTGTGTGTGCTCTGTTGAAAACCCTTGACAGGATATAAGACAGCCCTCAGAACAGCAAGTCTGTCTTGAGCAAATCATGCCGATGATAGGAAAGTCATGGCCACTTAAAACACACTAGAGACACTCAGCATATGTGGAAGGGCATTCAGCCCATCACCAACTACAGAACATCATCTCATACTTATGACAGCGATTCTTCCTTTCCAGATGTGCTGAATGACTTCTCTGCACGGTTTGAAGCACAGAACAACATGACCGCAATTAAGCCCACCCCCTCCTGCCAGTGACCAGGTGTTCTGTGTGACCACGGCTGATGTGAGGAAAACTCCACAAAGAGTGAACCCATGTAAGGCTGCTTGAGCTGACAGCATACTGGGCCAAGGGCTCAGAGGATGTACGAGCCATCTGGCAGATGCTGGACATCTTCAACATCTCCCTGAGCAGGATGACATGTAATGTGCTTCAAGTCCATTACCATCGTTCCAGTGCTGAAGAAACCATCAGTGTCCTGCCTTAATGACTGTCCCATAGCACTCACACCGATCATCATGAAGTGCTTTGAGAAGCTCGTCATGAGGCATATCAAAACCTCACCCTGCAGTTTGTCCAGCATATTGTCCTAACTGTTCACCAGACAATGCTATCTCCATCACCCCACACATTCACCCACCTGGGCAAGAATGTGAGAATGTTGTTAATAGACTTCAAACCCAACCAAGGGACCCACATCTAGGACATTCATCACAAACGCTGCATCCATAAAGTTAAAAGCATTGGAAATGACCCATCACAACTGGTACCACAGCATCCGTGTTGGCTCTAGATGTAGCGAGGACTCGAGATCCTAGAGTGACTCTGTGTATCGGACTACTTAATGCCGATATATATATATATATATATATATATATTTATATATATATATATTTTTTTTACGTTATTTTTATTTGAACTATCAGAATAAGTTTTATTCGATTAGATAAATTCGTTTCATTCTTACATTTTTCATCTATACCACCCAAGGTGGTTGGGTTCCTTTTTGGGTCCCCCCGTTACTTCCTCATAATGTTTAGGGCGTTTTTCCTTGCCACTGTCACCCTAGTCTTGCTCAATTATTTCAGATGTCTTGCTCAAGATAACCTAAAGCTGCGTTGAGACAATGCTCCATTGTAGAAAGCGCTATATAAATAAATCTGACTTGAATCTTGAATCTTAAGTATTGTTCTAGTATTCATTATATGTGTGTATAGATCATGGTTGGTTCAGGTTATCATTTCTTTCGGGGTTCTGACATTTGGAGAATTGCAGAAAAAAAATGGAAATGGAAAAATTTGAAAATGAAATGTTATTTCATGTCATACCCACTAGGGGAGCTGGGGCTTACTGGCAGTACAGCGCCCAACACTGGAACCAACCCTACATGGGGCACTAATCCATCACAGGGTACATGCACACACGCACACAACAAAGATTAACCGACTGACCTAATGTATGTCTTTGGAATGTGGGAGGAAACTAGGGGGGCACCTACAGTAAGTAGACATGAGGAGAACATGCAAACTTCATACAGATGGAGTACATCCTGGAAATTGAACCAGGGATCTTTGGAACTATGAAGCAGCAGTGCTAACCACTGTGCCAGCATGCTGGCTTATAACATTTCAGCAACTGTGATAACACCACAAGCAGATTTGGTATTTGGTGTTACAGTGAGATCTGGTGACCTCAGAGACAGTAACACCAAAAACAATCACATACCACTATGCTTCTTTTTCTAAAAGAATTCTATGTTTTCTGCAAGTTTTATCACAACACACAATGCTGTTATTAGTGACACAAGTGCACTATTCTTGTAATTTCATTTCATGCTTTGCCTCTTCATTGGGAACTTGGCCAGTGTTTGACCACCTTACTTGCAATGCCATGGGTGATACTCCATTTCTAATTTAATTTGTTTATTTCTATTTAATTGTCTTTGTGTATAATTTAAATGTAATTGAATGATATTTTTATTCCTTAAAATGCACATACACTAATCTGGAACAATACAGTACTGAAGAAAAAAAAAAAAAATTTGAGTTCTTATTTTGCTTGAATTTCCATTCTTGTTAATAGGGTCTACAAACTCCATGCTCCATATGGGCTGTTTGTGTGAATGCTGCTATTGCCTTTGGAAATATAAGTTTATAATTAGGAACTTATGTTTGTCCACCTCCTGAGAAATGAACTGCACCAAAATGCTTTTTCCACAATTAAACTGATGACATAAAACAAAAAAAAAAGGCCTGGGGAAAAATACATGGCATTTGGTCAAAAGATAAAGATTTGTTTCAGAGAGCTGTGATAAATGAAACTATTCGCAGAAAAACTGTTGTTTAAAAAGGAATGTTTGTGTTGTCTCCTATCTTAATCTTTTGCTGTATTTACTAATGGTTTAAGCATCGTAATTGTAGTGATGTCAAACTTTCCTAAATCAAGATGTGGCTTTTAAATGAGTGCTTTCCTGTCTGTTTGAAATCAAGCAGTGGGTCAAACTCCAATTACTGAAATATGTTGAGTCTGGATGTCTTTACATGTTTTATATTTAGATTAATGGTGGAATGACTTACTGATGCATGTTGCTGCTTTTGTCTATCCCTCTGTACTTTAAATGACACTAAATGTGTTTTACACTCCAAATGCTTTATGATGTGCATTGAGCTATACACCTCTTGCTTGTGCTGTTTTTTAATTCTTCTCAAACCATTCTCTAGAACAGGCATGGGCAAACTACGGCCCGCGGGCCATATACGGCCCGTTGGGCTTTTTAATCCGGCCCGCCGAACTTGTCTAAATTCTATCGTTATATTAAATGAGTGAGTGTAATATTAATAAACCTCATTAATTTAGTATTTTCCCTGCAATTCCTGCGTTTTCTCGATAGATGGCATACTCAATATACATTGTCCTTTGTTGGGTGTGTATCTACTCTCTTGGTTACACTTTTCCATTTAAACCCTTCCATAAAAATGAGCGGACCAAAGAAAAGAAAAGTGGACAGTGAGTGCCGAGTGTTTAATAAAAGAGTGGACAACAAAAATATTTTTTCACTGAAGTCCGATCAACTGCTGTATGTCTGATATGCCAAGAAACGGTTGTGGTTTTCAATAAATACAACATCAGCCGTCACTTTTGCTACGAAGCATGCTAACTCCGTTGTTTGGCTCCACCTACGTGTGTGAGCAGACATTCAGCGTCAATGAACGTCAACAAATCCCGCCACAGATCCAAGTTAACGGACCAACACCTCAGATCTATACTGAGAATTGCCACAACAAAACTTACTCCAGACTTTGATGCACTGGCAAAAAAGGGAGACCAACAACACTGTTCCAACTGAAAATTGATGTAAGTTTCTCTACTGTGTTGTGAAAAAATGCATTTTGAAAAAATTTGTGCAAAAAAGCCTTGCAAATTCATGCTTTACTACCTATTAAAGGCCAAAATATTTTTATGCAATGGCTTTTACATGTCATTTATATTACTTCACGCAAACACTGTATTCTTTTGCTCCTGGCCCGGCCCTCTGTTAAATTTTAGAACCTATTGTGGCCCCCGAGTCAAAAAGTTTGCCCACCGCTGCGCTAGCACCATGTAGCCTTGCCGTCAGCAACACCCAGCTGCTCAGCTCCTGATCACGTGAGCTCACCTGTATTCAGAAGCTCAACCAAGGCTCCCGGCCAATCACCGATTATGTCGCAGCTTTACGCAAACTGGCCATGGAGTCACGTTTTGGGGACCTGGAACTAAGGGACATTTTCGAGTTCTGTTTGCGTGATGACATCCACCATGAGTTATTCTTTCTCCCGGACCCTTCGTCCTTGACCGATCTGTACGGGCTGGCCATCCGTGCAGACTCCGGTCTTATTAAGCGGGCCAGGAGAAGGGTCGGTTTCGCTGTCACCCCAGCACCTTCCACTTATTTGTCCCTTAGCCCCATAGTTGAGCAGCCTGTTCCACCCAGCTCAGTACCCAAGCACTTAAGCCCCGTTCAAGGGCTTGCCGAGCTCGTAAGCTCTGCACCTGGGCAGTTTAACCCGTGCCTGAGCGTTTATCGCTGCCTAGCCCCATACGAGAGCTCGCCGTGCCCCATAAGCCCTGTAATTGAGCACTTAGTTGCCGCCTAGCTCTAAACCTGGGCTCACTGCACTTGTAAGCTCTATACCTGCCCAGTCCGTCTAAAAAAAAACTTAGTGGTCACATTTGATTCAGATCTCTCCTTTGATGTGCACATTAGCAGCATCACTCGAATTGCTTTCTTTCAATTACATAGATTGCTAAACTTAGAAATATCCTCTCTTTTAATGATGCAGAAAAACTTGTTCATGCGTTTATAACCTCAAGGTTGGATTACTGTAACGCCTTACTTACTGGATGCTCTAGTAAATCTATAAATAAACTTCAGTTAGTTCAGAACGCAGCTGCCCGAGTGCTAACTCGAACTAGAAAATTTGATCATATCACTCCTGTTCTATCATCACTGCACTGGTTACCAGTCAAATTCCGCATTGATTACAAAATACTTCTTTTAACTTATAAAGCTCTACATGGCCTGGCCCCACATTATCTGAGTGAACTCTTAGAGTTTTACAATCCAACTCGTCTACTTCGTTCGCAGGGTGCAGGACTTCTTTTAGTTCCTAGAATTAAAAAGTCACAGCCGGGGGAAAGGCTTTCTCATACATGGCGCCCCAACTATGGAATAAACTTCCCACTTTCGTTCGAGATTCAGACACTCTCCAAAGTTTTTAAGTCTAGGCTAAAGACATACCTATTTACACAGGCTTTTGACTAGATTTAGACCAGGATGCATGGCTTGGGTCACTGGGGCCGGAGTCTGGAGTCATGTCTGGCCTGCCTGCCTTGTCCACTAGCCGGGAGTGTTGAAGTGGGCGGTCTGGCTGAACTGGGCTTCGGTCCTCTTGATCTTGACTCGTGCATCCTTGCCTTAGAATAAGGGCAGAGCTGGGGGGTTCATAGTCAAAAAGAGTCTTATGGTGATCAGAGATGTTGGGTTGCTGTCTTCTGCCTCCCGTGGGGTTGCCAATGTCTCATGTGATCCCTCTTGGCTGTGTTTCCTACCAGTTCTCCTCTTTCTAGCTATGCTGCTATAGCTAATGCTTGCCAGGGTCTCATGCTACACTTGGCATCAGTGATTGACATGGCATCAGTGATTGATTTAATAGACACTGTGCTCTTAATCAATAACTAATTACATTTTCTGTTTTCTCTCCGAGCTGTGTTCCGGCAGTTCCAGCCCCACACCATGATGTTCATCTGCTGGAGCTCCACTCAAGCTGCTTCCGTCATCAGCTCCAGCCCCATCATACCCGGGCCACTTAATGTCAATGTGCATACTTCACATTTTATTTTAACTTTGACTCCATGACTTTAGTCTCGCTCTTAGATTTATCATCATACCCGGGCCACTTAATGTCGATGTGCAAACTTTCACATTTTATTCGAACTTTTCACTCCATGACTTTAGTCTCACTCTTAGATTTATCATCTACGCCGCCCAAGGAGGGTGGGTCCCTTTTTGAGTCTTGGTCCTCCCAAGGTTTCTTCCTAGAACTAGGGAGTGTTTCCTTGCCACTGTCGCCCTAGGCTTGCTCAATTTGGGATTGGACGTAGTTATTAGGAGATAATCTAAACTTGTAAAGTTGCTTTGAGACAATGCTCCATTGTAAAAAGTGCTATATAAATAAATCTGACTTGACTTGACTTGACCTGGGCTTGCTGCTCCCGTAAGCTCTGAACCTGAGCAATTGAGCTCTATAATTGAGCATTTTAGCACCGCCTAGCTCTGAACCTGGGCTCATCATGCTCATAAGCTCCGCACCTGAGCAGTTAAGCTCCATGCCTGAGCATTTAGCACCACCTAGCCTCATACAAGAGCTTGCCGCGCTTGTAAGCTCCGCACCTGAGCAGTTAATCTCCGTGCCTGAGCATTTAGCGCCACCTAGCTCCACACAAGAGCTCGCCGTGCCTGTAAGGTCTGCACCTGAGCAATTAAGCCCCGCGCCTGAGCATATAGCACTGCCTAGCCCCGTACAAGAGCTCGCTGCACCTGTAAGCTCTGCATCTGAGCAATTAAGCTCCATGCCGGAGCATTTAGCGCTGCCTAGCTTCGTACAAGAGCTCGCCACGTTCATAAGCTCTGCATCTGAGCAGTTTAGCTCCATTCCTGAGCATTTAGTGCCGCCTAGCTCCATATCTGAGCTCGCTGTGCCCGTAAATTTTGCATCTGAGCAATTAAGCTCCATGCCTGAGCACTTAGTGCCGCCTAGCCCCATACAAGAGCTCTCCACGCCCGTAAGCTTCTCATCTGAGCAGTTTGACTCCATGCCTGAGCATTTGGCGTCACCTAGCTCCATACCTGGGCTCGCCACGCCTGTAAGCTCCGCACCTGGTATCGCCTTTGCTGACCCCGGTCCTGGGGTCGTTGGCGTCTGTTCAACTTTCGCCGACTTTTTTTCTGCACCTTGGTGGGCCTGGCTCCGCCCCTGAGCCGCCAACGGCGAGCTCCGCCCTTGAACCACCAGTGCTGAGTTAACCAAGCCCGAACCAAACCCTGCAATTGGCAGTATCTGCCTCGCCCTCCCTTTCAGCCCCTCTGTTAAGGTTGGTCTCGCATACCAGCTCCTCTCTATGTGCCAGGCCCTCAACCTTGTGCGGGGGAGACAGGCTAGGGGAGGTTTCTGTGGTGCTTAGGGGTTGCCCTTTCGGGGGGGTACTTTCAGGGGTCATCTTTAGCCACTAGTGGGCCAGTATTGGACCCCCATACGGCGGCGTGAGCACTGGCAGCATGATTGCGCGTGCGTCAGCCCTTCCCGGGAATATTACAGTCAAGTGGCGACACCTGTTGCTGAGCCTTTATAAGCACACCTTTGGGGCTCACACAGTGTTGCAGCATTCCACATGCTTCTGGCTCACAGCCTGATGCACACACGTGCTTTCTGTCCTGGTAACGGCGTCTGGACACTCTGTCTATTTCATTTTCGTTTGTTTGTTTATTTCTGAGGGACAGCGGTATGTCTAGAGAAACCAAGGTCTCCAGACGGGGCTATTTAGAGGTAGCCCAGGTAAGCTAGGGCCCTAGATAGGGTAGGGTCAGCTTTTGTTTTATTTTACTTTTATTTTTTTCTGGGTTCCTCCGGCTGTTCTCAGCCTCACCCACGCCGTCGCCTCCCTTCCTCGCGACTGGGAAAGTCTTTTATCCCCACAATCGCGCTTTGAAGAAGATGCAGAGCTTTCTAGCCTCATCCTCTTCACTTCCTGCGTCCTTGCCACACACCTGCAGGTGCTTATATTTGTTATTTGTGTGGCACGCATTCATGGAAGCTCCTTTATTTATTATTTAGGTTATCTTTTATCGTTTTCTTTCGTTTATTTTTGTTATTTATATTTCACTAATTCCACATGGAGCTAACTGCACTTGGATCCCAAACCCTTATATTTTGTTTTACACGATTCATCATTTCTTTTCGACATGGCGAACCATAACACTTCTGGCAAAAAGTAAAACTTTTTTAATATGTCCATAAACACTCAACCAAATGTGCAAGGCAACATCCAGGTTGTCTTTTGCAAAATACACTCATTGCCAAAAAAATAAAGCACCTAGATAGAAATGTAAGATGTCAGTTACATCACAGGCAGATATGTAAATGGTGTGGTCTGATTAGACATTGGGTCTTGCCACAAGAAGGTGTAAAAATGCTTCACAGCTGCTCTATAAAAATGCTCTCGGAGTCTACTTTTGGGTATAATACCTCTTGGTGAGAGACTGTTGACTGCTAGACATGCCTCTATGACACATTCGCCCACAGCTGGGCCTATAGATCCTGCACTCTGTTAGCTAGCTCCAAAGCTGGTGTCTCAGCTGGACCCATAAATGCTTGACTGGTGATAAATCTGGTGCTTTGGCAGACTAAGGAAGAGTTGCAATCTGGCAGAAACATTCTTAGGAAACCCTTGCTGTACTTGGGCGAGCATTATCCTACTGAGAAATGCCAGTTGTAAGCTCTGCTATGAGAGCCAACATACGTGGCCGCAGGATGTCCTGAACATATCGTTGAGCTATTAGTGCCCTTCGTATCACTACTAGGGGTGACTGACTGTTGTATCCAATGGCTCCCCCAGATTATCAACAAATTCAGGATTGAAGCTCTCATCATGAGGCCTCCACATTCGAACCCAACCATCGTCTGATCCCAAACAGAACCTGGTGCTAATTTCCTAGATTTCACCCAAAGGGGAATATTCCAGGTTGGCTGAGGAGGTCATGCGGGTCTGGATCTTCTCCAGTTGGGCGTGGGCACCCTTCCAGACCCTGCAACAACGGCGGATGTGGTCCTGGACAGAGGGGACTGCCAATTCCTCTTTCTGCTCAGGGAACAGCGGTGGTTGGTATCCCAGGGATGCTTCATAAGGGGACAGACCGGTGGCAGGTATCTCCCCCAGGTATCGTATGGCCTCAGAAGATCCCAAAACTTTGAGTATTCAGGCTAACCAATTCCCCAGCCGTCTTTCAGGCACTCTTGAACGATGTGCTGAGGGATTTCATCAACAGGATTGCCTTTGTCTGCCTTGCTGACATTCTGATCTTCTCTAGATCCCTCGCTGAGCACGTCGTTAACATATGACAGTTGCTCTCCCGCCTTCTCCACAACCGGCTGTTTGTGAAAGGTGAGAAGTGTGAGTTCCATAAGGAATCAGTCATGTTCTTGGGGTACATTGTTGAGCCAGGCAGGATCAGAGCGGATCCAACCAAGGTGCAAGCAGTGGTAGAGTGGCCAACTCCCTCAAACCGGAAGGGCTTATAGAGGTTCCTGGGATTTGCAAACTTCTACCACCACTTCAATAAGGACTACAGCAAGGTGGTCCTTCCCCTCACCCAGCTCACCTCAACCAGCAGACCATTCCTCTGGTCCCCGGAGGCCAACGCAGCATTCGTGTGCCTCAAGACCCTGTTTCCACTGCCCCCATGCTGGTGCAACTGGACCCCAACCAGCAGTTTCTCGTAGAGGTCAACGTCTTCGAGTCTGGGGCAGGCGCTGTCCTATCCCAGAAGTCCAGACCCAATGACAGACTGCACCCTTGCGCCTTCTTCTCTCATCGTTTCTCCCCTGCGGAGACCAATTATGACGTGGTTATCTAGGAGTTACTTGCCATCAAGCTGGCATTGGAGGAGTGGAGACACTAGTTGGAGGGGGCAGCACAGTCGTTCGTCATTTGGACAGACTACAAAAACCTGGCATACATCCGGTCTGCTAAGAGGCTAAACCCACGCTAGACCAGGTGGGCTCTGTTCTTCAGCCGTTTTAACTTTACTCTGACGTACAGACTTGGCCTCACCTAGGAGATCCGCCAAACTATTGAGCAGGCTCAACGGACCGAACCCCCTCCCAGCTCAGCTCCTCCCAACCGGATGTTTGTCTCCAAGGCTGCAGTCTCCACGGTGCTACAGAGGGCACACGGGCCCAAACTCTCTTGCCACCCAGGCATCGGACGGTCATCAGCCCCACAGCCATCCGCTTTAAGCTCTCGCGCCATTTGCGGATTCACCCGACCTTCCACGTCTCCCAGATTAAGCCGGTTGCCTTACCTGGTTCCTACCTCTCCCCCCCCACCAGTCCGCATCGTCAATGGCGATCCAGCATACATAGCCTGCCACCTCCGTAGCGTATTACACTCTACTGGTGTGACGTCTCCGCGGAGCACCTATCGATAGCTACAGCTCATCAGCCGGTGCAGCTGCGACTGCTTTCGCAATCTACATGCACACTTAGGAGAGCTCGCATGTGTGGCTGGTTGCTGGATTAACAGTGTGGATACGCTGTACAGTTTTTGGACTATGCGTTTCTCTCCCGTTTAATTTTCCCTTTTTGCGACGTGTGCAGTGTGGTTCATTGTTTTTTCCGGCATGCTAACGTTGCTCCCTCGCTTTTCCCCAGCCTGCTGTTGTTGCTGGAGCTGTTGGTCACGATCAGGCCTCCCAGTGGCTCCCTGACAAGCCACCACTGGTAATCAACGTCTCCCAGTACGGCAAGGAAGCCCCGCTGCACACAGATTGCCGCACAGCCTGCACTGAGCACCACACGGACATTCTGCACAACACACGCTCTCACTGTAAATAAACCCGCACTATTTTTGAACACCCACCTGTGGCTCTGAGTACTCATCACACATTGGTTCAACCCTCACGGTCGGTTTCCCCCCCCCCGACCATTACAGTGAACTGGACAAAATGTCTTTGAGTGCGTTATAGAGGCATGTCTAGCGGTCAGAAATCTGACATGAACCAACATGTACTTGTGATTTTTGAAGGTCTTTTTCTGTTACTTAATGTTTTTCACATCACTTAGCAGTGCTCAATGTACTCTTAATGTGATTGACAGCAAGAGCCCTTACGGAGATCAGGTACCATGGAAGTTAGTTTTGAAACCTGGCGGTGATGATACCCTTTGCTTCTGTGGGTATCATCTCCAGAAGAGACTACTCACCACCACTTTTCAAACCGTCTTCACCGTTCACATCGCACTACTTTAGGTACTTTTGTTTCCCCCCACATTCCAAAGACATGCATTTAAGTCGATTGGTTTTTCTCATGTGTCCTAGTGTGAGTGCTGAGCTGTGTTTAGTGCCGGTCCCAAGCCCAGATAAATAGAGAGGTTTGCAGCAATAAGGGCATCAAGCATAAAACCAGAGCAAGGTATAATATGCAGATCAGAACCGCTGTGGTAACCCCTAAAGGGAGCAGCCGACAGAAGAAGAAGAAGGATTAGTAGGATAAAACACTAATCCACAGTAGGACTTTAATGTCATTTTTGTGATCTAGAATATTCTCTGGTCCATGAGCAAAATAAGAGAAATGTTTTGTAAAATCAGGTTTATGTTATTAACTAGTAACTAGAGTTTTATTTACAAACTTACTAGTTGTTAGTGACGTTGAACAGCCTTAATGTAATGCCATAGAGGTCTGGGAGATTTTGTCCTCTCCAGCTTGGGGACAGAAGGAAGCAGCACACACATTAGCACTATGCTCAAACTCTTCCTGACAGGCCTAGCATATGCCACTCCTTAATTAAGGTGCCAGTCTCCTCCCTCCTGCTGTCTTTGCACCCTTCACAGCGTTATTGCTATTAGCCTGACAAGCCTTCGCACACGCTCACACCTCTCTGTGAATGGATCAACGCCTCAAATCTCTGGGCATGACATCTCTCCCAAACATTATTTACACACACAACCTCACATACGTGTTTTGGCTTAGTTAAAGGCAATGTGATAATGGTAGCGTGTTACCTGACCTGGGTAACTTTATTTATTTGGTTATACTGAATGGAATGCAACATCTATTATTTGTTAACTGTATAAGAATAAGCATTTAAAGTGGTTTATTTATTTATTTGAATGAACATCTTCATTTTAGTGGTTTATATATTTCCATATCTCTATTACTCTAGGCAGATTATGGTATTCTACACCCAAGCAAAACCAAAACCATAAACCTAAGAACTAAATGTTCTTGCTTTTTCCCTGTTATTGATAATAAAACGTTGTTCATTAGAACCAGATATGGCATGAAACTTTGCGTTTTATGATTGAGACATTTTCTGTTGCATCTACATACCAAAACATGCATACAAGTGGATGGTCATTTATGGTTAGACAGTTATAAACAAGTTTATCAACATCTACTTATATTTATTTAATCAGCTTTCTACCCATGTCTCCTAAACACCTGTAGTAAAACTTAAACCCCACACACACACACACACACACACACACACACACACACACACACTTCAATAAACCGTTACTCATAGACTTGTTTGCAGAACTGTCAACCTTGCTTTCTCTTAATCTAGCTATTGGTCTGCTTTTTTTGTAACTGTGATTCGAGCACTGCGTCCAGGTTCTGCACCACTTGAAAGGAAAACTAAACCAATCCATCAACTGTCAGAATCACTGGACCAATTGTGTAAAAACTTAAACGATGCTGGCTTTGCAAGTCTTCTCCCAAGTTTCAGGTGATGGCACTCCTCTATCGTTTATATCTCTCCATACAGCTAAGCTTCCTGATGTGATTTTAAAAAGTGTTGTTTTTTTAAACACGTTTCATTGCAGTTCAAATATGCAACACTTTTGCTGCACTATAACCTTGGTTATGATTAAATACTGTGGTATTCTACCGTTGACAACTTTTCTGTTTTAGTTGTTATTACATCTGAGTACACATATAGTTGCACTTGTTTAGCCTTGCAAGTCATTTTTTGTGATAAGCACAAACAAATTAGACTTTGAAAAATAGGGTTCTCGCAACCATATGCTACACAGACAAAAGTTTGTGGACACCACGTTTAATTGTTGAGCTCTGCTATTTCAGCAATAAACAAATTAATAATATAAAGCAGTCATTTCTGGATTCTTCATATATTAACAATGCCAATGGGATGGATTGTATGGAATACACCAGTAACTCTCAATATGACACATTTATAGGTTTCTGCTTCCAACAAGTCAGTTAATGAACTTTCTGCCCTGCTGCCCATGAACAAAGTCCATAGAGAATTGGTTTGCCAACTTTGATTGAGAACTTGGCTGGCTACACAAAACCTTGACCTTAACACCATCACACACCTTTAAAATTCACTGGAATCCAGGGCATCACCCAATTGATCCAGAGCATCAGAAGTGACCTCACAGTCATGATCCAAATTCTAATGGAAAGCCCTTTTAGAAAACAATGGCTGTTGTAGTAGCACAGGTAAGGGCAAACTCCATACTAATACCTATGTGTTGGATGTGATTTTTTGGGTGTCTGCAAACTTTTGCCTGTGTAGTGTATGTCCTACTCACCATTTCCAACCTAAGGCACATTTCTATATGAGGGGGTTGGGGTGCAAAAATGTCTTGCCATTGAATATATGACATGCTAATCATTTATATTTTATTAAAAACAATTATCATGCAGTCATAGTTCTGCAACTAATATCTTTGAGCTAGTTATGTCTCTTAATCATTCTCATTTTCTTGCTGAGTACAAAGGTAGATAAATTGCTAGTCCTGTTAATAAGCTATTTTATAAACTATGGTTCTCAGTGCTTGCAATTCACTCAAATGGTAATGGCTAGCAAAAGGCTTTTTTAAGAAAGAGCCACTTTATGTCTATACCCTCCAGTGATTCAAACCCTGATCTGCAGACGCTGCTTAGCGTCAAGTGTGTAATGCTAATTTGAGTGACTCCCAGAGGCCGAACCTACAATTTTAGAGTGTATGAGTCACAGTAATCTGTTCATCTGGAACTGAAGGTCCAATCTGACTGATGACAGGAAATTGGGTAGCAATGCTGGAAACAGACTATTATAGCATGCATGGTCTGACTGCCAACTTTGCAATGGTGACAGTGGGGGAAAAAAAACCAAACCTACAAAAAAACATACACTGAGAATTTGACTAGTTGTGGGCTAAAGCTTTTTAACCCATGGTGTATGCGGTTATGCGCAAACCGCATTAACGAACAGAGACAGGACTAAACACTACTCACAAGCACACACATGCAAAAACAAGATGCTCCTTTCAAATTTACAATTAATTCACTGATAACATTTTTGCCATTAAATTAGGTTGTATGTAGTTTATCTCTTACTGTACTGTATGCACTGGCTGTTTTGTCTTCACTGTTTGTTCTGTCTTACACTTACGTGTTTACACACGTAAACTTTACATAGTGTTATGTAGTATTAGTTAGTTCTGTGTTGTCTCTTGTAGTGTTGTGACGTTATGTAGCATCTGAATGTCCTGGATGAAAGGTGTTTTGTTTCCCTGTGTGCTGTGTATATGGTTGAAGGGTCAATAAACCTGATTTAAACAGGACCATGATGTTAACACTACTACATCACCCTCAACATCCCGATGTTGTAAAGCAGAGCATACAGGTTTGATATGATAAATTTTCAGATGCTGGGATGTACTTGTCAATTCTGGTATGAATATTTGTGACCTGTACTTACCTGAGATATTGGACTACATTTGTCAATTGATTGAATATTGGCATTTTTCATCATACCCATTGACATGTTCTGCTTTGACTACACGTAAAGTTGACTTGCACAAATCATCAAAATGAGCAAAGAACAATAATTACATCATACATCATGTTTCATTTCACATTTGCGGCTTGCAAAGAGTCAGCTCAACTATTGTAAGGATGGCAGTGTGTGATCAGTACCAGTACTGGTCCTGTGCATTGATGGACAAAGCAGGGACCAGAACTGATACTGATAATTCATTAGTCTTTGCCAGTAGAACACTGAAGTGTATGCTGTGAAGCATGACTCTTGCTGGGCTATTAAGATGTGAACACACCCTCTTATCACCATGATTGACACATGCATTTATACAGCTGAAAGACACTGTGCTTTAGCCTCCACTAAAATACACCGTCTGCAAAATTTGGGACACAGCACAGGAGTTTCTACCATCAACATTCCAGAAACAGAGAGACTGAAATTGTATGGTTGACCTGGCAATTCAAAACTTTGCAATCACATCTTTAACTGAGCAGACCCTGATGTCCATTAGGAAAGCTTTCTTAACAATGGAGTTGAGTCTCATGCCATTAAGCTGAACAGTCTGGGAAGGAGGTAGGTTGTAAGTCCCAGAGCTCAGAAGAATTGCCTGAATGTACTCTGCTGCCAAAACTGTTCACGCAACATCCAGTTCTTAAGCTATGAGAGACTCTTGTGTTGCAAAGCTCCAAAGACGCATTTACACACTCTGTGAACCACCTGGGTGCTAGAGCCATCAATAAAGGGTGAACCCTGAACTCTGCTAATGAGGAAGTGGAGTAACCTCCTATGCTTAGCAGCCACTGGAGAGAACAATTAAACCTGCAACCTAAATATTTCTATTCACTTCTTGCATCACATCAGGTATGCATAGCAAGTTTAAAAACAAATGTATCAAAATGCATTCAGATTATCCTTTCATTATTTGCCACTTGGGTTAAAATATCTTGTAAAGAAATAGGCTAGGTAGTCTTCCCCCTTCATTTCTACGCTGTATACAACCCCAAATCAGAAAAAGTTGGCATTGTATGGAAAATGCAAATAAAAGATATATGCAGTGTTCCCTACATTTCCTTTGACTTTAATTTCACTGCAGACAGTAGGAATTCAATATATTTCATTTTTTTTCTGATTAACTTAATTTCATTTGTTAAAAATCATCCATTTTCTTTCAGGAGTAAAGATGGGCAGAGGATCTCGAGTGGTATTTCACATACATATTTCAGTCCTAACTTTTTTTTATTTGGCATGTTCTGCATTGTCTTGTTGCATTCTCTTGTTGCATTCTCTTGCTGCATTTTCTGACCTTGAATTGAATTTTGCAGGTATGAAAATGATTGAACGAAAGAATGAATGAATGAATGAATGAAGATGTGGGTTTAAATAAGGCAACTGAACCTCACTGCTTCTTGGCTATTGAGATTAAATATCAGTGAGAAAGAAACTGATACATTGCCCAGGCTTTTTCAGGTTCTTATATTTACTGTCTGTATTAGGGGCCACGTGGTGGCCGCTAGAGGCCACTGCTTTTCCCTTAGGATGGCGTGAGCACCTCCAGCGCAATTGCACGTGCATCAGCCCTACCGGACATTTATCGTAAAAGTGGCGACAGCTGTTGTTGAGCCTATTTAAACTCACCTTTGGGCTCACACAGTGTCGCACCATTGCGTGAGCATGCCACGTAATGCACACACACTGCAACTGCGGATATGGCGTTCCTTGTTCCTTCCGTTTTTGTTTTGTTTTAGGGACAACGATACGTCTGGGGGTTTGAAGACCTCCAGACAGGGGCAATTGACAGATTGCTCGGTAAGGTAGGGCTCCCCTCCCTTCCTGCTAACGCTGTCGCCCTCCTCCTTCACGATCGGGGGATTCTTTTCCCTGCGCGACCGTGTTTTAAAGAGGATGCAGAGCTCCTATAGCCTCGTCCTCTTCATTCCCCGTGTCTGTGCCACACCTCTACGAGCACTTATTTTGAGTGTTTTTGTGGCATGTGCTTGCAGAAGCTCCGCTCAGACTTCAGCGCTTTGCACATGCGCAGACCCGTACGCCGCTGGCGTAGCCACATGTGAGTTTTCTTTATTGGTTATTTTCGTTTACTTTTAGTTTTTTTCTTGCGTTTCTTTGTTATTTATATGTTGGTTCATTAATTCCACCTGGAGCTATCTGCGATTGGGTCCTAAAACCTCTTTAGTCTTTTGTTTTCAAGGACCGCCATCGTTCTTATATATCGACTCGTAATAGTCTGTCCTGTTTTTTCTCTTATACTGTATGTAATGTTGATGTCTAATTTATTTACATAGTATTACAGTAAAGTGTTTTCTCAAGCAGCTGTACAAACATTTAGGATCACAGGAGGGGAAACCAAATGAAAACAACTGATAAATATATGAATATATCTCCCACAAAACTTTATGTCCAGATGATCTGATTCAACTTCTGGGATTTTCTCACCTGGATTACTGAGTATGCATCAAGACAAATGATAAATATATGAAATCAAAAATACTTGAAAATGATTGATAAATGATTAATCAAAAAATGACAGAATATAAAACCGTCATCTGGTGCAGAAAGATTTTTTGCAAAGCCAGCTCTAATCCATAAGTTTATAGTGTAAACAAATCATGAATTCAAAAGAGATATAATCGTAACCACCCATAACTGGTTTATGTAAAAACTACCTTAATTATCTAGCAAGGTAACTGTAGCAGCAACAAAGAACAGTAAATAAGAGCTATAGTGGTGCCTGAAGGTTTGTGCCTTTAGAAACCCTTGTTCTATTTATTTATAAATATCACTTAAAGCATCACCAGATAAAAGTAGATAAGAAGAACATAATTGGACAAATGAGTTTTGTTATTAAGAGACCAGGAAGTCTCAGAGCCTGTCCTTTAAAGCACATTTTTGTGGAAGCCATGCCGCTGAGAGTATTCAGATGTCCCTTTAAATTCTGTTGTACTTACTGCAGATTTTACATTACTGCACAGTTTTTTTTCTAATATCAATGTGTCAATCTGCTGCTCAAAAAATCCTATTTATGGCATGGTTGTTTGGCAAATAAACAAATGTGTTCATTCTATGGGAATGGTGGTTGAGGAGTGGACTGGAGCAGCTGCATTTTTCTGTAATGTTACCATTTATCAGAAGTTGACAGGCCGCTTCTTTGCCACCACGGGAATGCAGTGATGAAATGAGAATGGATAAATAAACAATACAAACAAGTTAAATATGTAAAGCATAGGTCTCAATGTTAATATCTGTTTGAAGATATTTACTATTAGAGGAATTATAAAGTTATACTTATCATTGCTTTGCTGTTTTCACATAACTCCATACCTCCCATGTGCTTAATAATGGCACCCCAAGATGTGGCCACAGTGTTTTGGTGTCTCGTGTTTATGCATATTTTTTGTAGTATGAATTTCATTGGATTGGAAGGATATTTTAGTAGTTTACAAATATTAGTAGTTTATTACCAGACAATATTTTTTCAGATTTAACGTGTTTTTCTAAGAAGGTCCTTTGGAAGGAACCAGGAATCTATCATCAGTCATTCACCAAAGAATAGGGAATCAGCAGCTTGTATGGTTTTCATGACACAGCTTTGCATGCACTTCCAAGTTTGCTTCTCTCCAATGTGCAGGTACTCAACAATAAAATGACTGAACTGCAAATGCTTGTTAAGATGGTAAAGGACTGATAAGACCCATGCTGATTGTTTTTTTGAATATTTTGTTTTCTCCCTCTCTGTGTGTTGGGATGTCTCATGAGCCCGAGCATGTCATGTGCTGCTTCCAGGGTGGTGGTTAGCATCATATTCATACTTTGTGCTCCTGTTCCTTGTTCCACACTTTGGAACTAGACTTGTAACTGGTTTGGTAACACTGGTTTGCTTTGGTGATTCATTTGTGTCACACTTTTTTGCCTTGGCTTGTACTCACTTGAGTACTATTGTGTCCAAGACTTGTGATTCTGGTGATGACTTCTGCCTGTTCTGACCCTGATGACACTGACACTGGTTGTAAATAGCTTTTGTGTGTTATTTGGGGTTGTCTTCCCGTTACCGACTTTCTATTCTGGCATCCCATCTCTAGACTGGAACATAACAGGAACTTTTCAACCACTTCTGCCTACTGTTTTATTGAAACAACCAGAAATCCAAAAGTGGAGGAGTTTGCCACTTCATGGTTGGTTCAGGGATTAGATTTATTTATTTATTTATTTATTTATAAAGCACTTTCTACAATGGAGGATTGTCTCCAGATTTACAAGCAAAGCAGCTTTACAATTTTATATTGTCTTCTATTATCCCAATCCCAAATTGAGCAAGCCTACGGTGACAGTGGAAAGGAAAAACTCCCTAAACGTTATAAGGAAGAAACCTTGGGAGGACCAAGACTCAGGATGGACTTGGACTGACTCAAGTCGGACTCGGACTTAGACGGACTCTCAACAGACTTGGACGGACTCGGGACGGACTCAGACTTGGGCAACCTTTGGGAGGTCTCAAAGATAGATGACCTTTGGAAGGTCTCAGATATAGATGACCTTTGGAAGGTCTCTGATAGAGACGACCTTGGGACGGTGTCCGCTTTAGACAATCCTTGAATGGTCTCGGAGATAGCCAACTGGGGGACGGAACCTTCGGCCCAGGTACCGAAGGTGCTGGTACAGGTACCAGCGAAAGTGCTTCAACGTCAGACCTAGGATGCTGATGACGAGTAGGAAGGGAGATATGGGAGGCATAGGAATACGATTAGCCGGGAGCTAGAGGCGAGGGACAGAACCACGAGACACAGCCCGGTCTGTGGAGGAAAGGGTATATGTAGAGGAAAGGAACGTGCTAGAAAACAAGGGACAGGGGCAGTGATTGAAAGGTGATGAGGAGAGAAGGAGGTGTGAGAAAAGAGTAGACAGGAGGGCATTGTGACGAGAGCAGTGGAATGCAGGAGACAAACGCGAGTTCAGTGGTTTTGACGTCAGGTAACTTTATTCAAGGCTTGTAGCAAAGACTGAGAGAGCTAAACCAGGCCTGGAACCTCGTGAGAAGTGGCGTGCTGGGCTTCGAAACGCCGCTTATAATGAGGCAGGTAACTATGCACAGGTGTGAGATCAGTATTCGGGGAGGGAGGCGGAACGTGGGAGCATGCGAGCACGAGGCGGTCGATTCGTCCGTGGGCGTGACGTACCCCCCTGAAGGACGCGTGGACCGGGGACCCCGGAGGAACAGGAGGACGGGGGGACAGAAGCGGACAGCCAGGAGTGGAAGGCAGTGGACTGGGGGGGCAAGGGAGGTCGGATGGGATGACATGAAAACTCATGGACAAGGAGGGGGGTCCAGGACGTCCTTCGCATTTCAACACACAAGCGCTCTTACGGGCCGTAGCTCTCCCAGTCCACCAGGTATTGCAGACCTGCCGTTCTTCGCGTGAATCCAAGAGAAGCCGGGCCGCCGAACGGTGGCAGGTGCCTCCAGCTCGGACGGCGGGGGACGATCCAGCGGATGCTCGGACGTCCAGCGGCCCGGGACCACGGCGAGGAGGGAGACATGGAAGGTCGGGCAAACCTCTGGATGAGAGGCAGATCCAACGGTAAGTTACATCGTTAATCTGTGTTGAGCACTTTATAGGGCCCTGAAAACCGTGGTGAGAATTGGGGGTACTTCCCTGGGGTCGAAGGTCTCTTGTCGAAGGCCCACACCCGACCCCCTGGACGGAAGTGAGGGGCGGACGCCGGTGGAGGTCCACATTGCCTGTGGTACCGACGTATAGCACGTGGATGCGCTGGTTGTACCGGGGTCATAGTCTTCGCTGCGGCGAAACCAGTCGTATACTGGCAGGTGAGTAGGAGGCAGTGGTGTCCACGGGGACGAAGGGGGGTTGATAGCCCAGAATGCATGAAAAGGTGTGAGGCCCGTGGACGAATTGCCTGAGAGAGTTTTGGTGCTATCTCTGCCCAAGGGAGGAACTGGCTCCAATCGGGAGGGTTGTGTGCGCAAATCCGCCGCGCCAGGACTTTTTCCGCTTCTTTGTGAGGTTTGTGCGCTCGAATTGCAGTTGTATTCCGGAGGTACCCGACGAAAGGACCTCAATGAGGCACCCAGCTTCTCCATGAACGCCTTCCAGACGATCTGAAGGATGTCCTCCGGGATGCCAAAGAAGCGGCAAGCGTGGTTGAAGCGGCTTTCCGCTGTCTGTAGAGCCGAAGGAATCCTGGAAAATGGGACGAAGCGCCACCGCCTTGGAAAAGCGGTCCAACAATCGACAGGAATGGGGTGTGTCCGCTGGAGGAAGGGGAGGTCCGTCACGAAATCCACAGCCACTGGGACAGGACGGGGGCACCGGCCAGGGGAGCAGGAGGCCGAGAAGGTAGAGTACCCGGTGTCTTGCTTTGCGCACACACACTGCAGGACGATACAAACCGGTGAATGTCTTTACGCATACCATTCCACCAATACCTGGCCGCGAGGAGTTGATGAGTCCGCGTTTCTCCTGGATGGCCTGAACAAAGGGAGACATGAGCCCACGTTATGAGACGGTCGCGCAGACCGGGTGGAACGAATTTCTTACCCACCGGACATGCCCTAGGGATGCGAGATCGGGCAAGGTGTGTGTCCAATTCCTGCTCGAAGTCCCACCAAACCGCACCAAGGACGCACGAAGCTGGAAGGATGGGCTCGGGGTCCTCAGATCTGTCCGCAGCGGGGTCCAGGCTGTGAGAGAGCGCGTCAGCTTTGGTGTTTTTGGACCCAGGCCGGTACGTGATGGTGAACACGAAGCGAGCAAAAAACAGAGACCAACGAGCATTCAGACGCTTCGCAGATCGTAGATATTCCAGGTTCTTGTGGTCAGTGAGGACTGAAAACGGATGCTTGGCGCCCTCCAACCAGTGCCTCCATTCTTCCAGCACCAGTTTTATGGCCAGTAGTTCACGATCCCCCACATCGTAATTACGTTCCGCCGGAGACAGTTTGTGTGAGTAATAGGCAATAGGATGGAGCTTAGGGGGGTCGCCCAAGCATTGCGATAAAACGGCCCCTACACCTACCAACGAAGCGTCCATCTCCAGAACAAACGGGAGGTCCGAGTCAGGGTGGCACAGCACCGGGGCTCGAGAGAAGGCGGTCTTGAGTGCGACGAACGCTTGTTCAGCCTCAGGGGACCATCAGAGGACGCCAGGGGCACCCCGCAGAAGCGACGTGAGGGGGGCTGTCAGACGGCTGAAGTGTCGGATGAAGCGTCTGTAGAAGTTTGCAAAGCCCAGGAAGCGCTGCAGGTCCTTGATCCCTTTGGGTGTGGGCCAGGAGAAGACAGCGGAGACTTTGTGATCGTCCATGGCTACGCCAACTGGGGAGATGACATAGCCCAGGTAGCGGATGGACTGTGTATGAAATTCACACTTTTCGGCTTTGATCCTCAAATGATGGGAGTGCAGTCGATCCAAGACCTTGCGAACGTGGGCAGTGTGGGTGTCGAAGTCCGGGGAAAAAACCAGGATGTCATCCAGATACACTAGTACGAATCGTCCCAGCATGTCCCGTAGCACGTCGTTCACAAATGCCTGGAAGACTGCTGGTGCGTTGGCCAGCCCGAGCGGCATAACCAAGTATTCATAATGACCCGAGCTGGTGCTGAACGCCGTCTTCCACTCGTCCCCCGCTCTCACACGGATGAGATTGTACGCGTTTTGGAGGTCCAACTTGGTAAACCACTGGGCTTTGTGGAGGAGTTCGAGCGCTGACGGAACCAGCGGGAGCGGGTATGCATACTTGCGCGTGATGAGGTTGAGCTGCCGGTAGTCGATGGTGGGACGCAAACCCGAGTCCTTCTTGGGGACGAAGAAGAAGCCCGCTGCTACCGGAGAGGTGGACGGACGGATAAATCCCAGGGCCAGGTATTCCTGATGTAGTCCTGCCATAGCTTTTTCTTCCCGCTGGCGACAGAGGTACAGACGGCATGAGGTAAGCGGTGCGTTGGGGTAGCAGGCGATAGCGCAATCCTAGCTGCGATGATGAGGGAGATGCGCCGGAACGCCCTCTCTAACACCTGGTGCCAAATCCCAAATACTCCCGAGGCAAATTGCTAGGAAAGCGGCAGGTGACCAAAAAAACAGGGAGCGAGCTGACCTGGAGTACCGGGTGGGCGTATAGACAGCGGAGCTGACTACAGGGGACACCGGAGAATCCCCCGAGCGGGACCAGGAGATGAGAGGATCGTGCCAGACGGCGCAGGGGAGCCGAAGAATGAGGTGAGGGGCAGGGAGGCACCCCAGGGAAACAGCTCGATGGACTCTTCATGGGCTGTGCTTGTGCGAAGGTGTAGCGGGACCAAGACACGAGAGAGAGATGCCCAGTGCCCAACGGTTTACCATCCGCTGTGGTGATCCGACGCTCAGCGGGAAGGGGAACACAGGGGATCTTCCACTTGTTGACGAGGTGCTCCGCGATGAAGTTCCCCTGAGCTCCGGAGTCTATCATGGCTGTCAACGAGAGATCGGTATCAGCTAGGTACAACTGAACAGACAGCGTAAAGGACGAACTGACATCAATCGAACTCACCCGGGTTGAGCGTGCCTTGGCCTGGGCTCGCCGAGCGACCCTCGCGGTGGTGATGGAACACCGCTCTGAACGCCGATTTGAAGAGGGCATAGTCCTTCACCACCACCCCTTGCTGGGCCCAGACCGCAGTGGCCCAATCCAGTGCACGGTGTGAGAGCAGAGAGATCACCAGGGCTATCCGAGCCTCATCCGAGTCCGGAGGGGAGTACGCGAAGTACAGTTCACATTGTACCAGAAAGCCCTCACACCGATCAGGATCGCCATCATACTTATCTGGAAGGGCGACTTTGTAGGTTGAGGGTGCGGCACGCGGAGGACTGCGAGGAAGCGGCACCGTTTCAGGCAGGGCCGCAGCAGCTGGAGGTGCTGTCAGCTGCGACATCCGCTGAGACAGCTTGTCGACCATGGGAACCAGAGAACCCAGCGTGCGTTGGTTGTCGGCCAGCACCGTGACAACGCGGGCCACTTCCTCCAGCTGACTCCGGAGGTCTGCCAACCGTTGTTCCATCCGCTAAGCGGGATCGAGGTCGGATCCACCAACCGCTGTCTCCATAACAGGCTTCTCAAACTGTGATGAGAGCGGTTGGAATGCAGGAGACAAACGCGAGTTCAGTGGTTTTGACGTAGGTAACTTTATTCAAGGCTGTAGCAAAGACTGAGAGAGCTAAACAGGCTTGGAACCTCGTTGAGAAGCGGCGTGCTGGGCTTCGAATGCCGCTTATAATGAGGCAGGTAACTATGCACAGGTGTGAGGATCAGTATTCAGGAGAGGCGGAGCGTGGGAGCGTGGGAGCGTGCGAGCACGAGCGGTCGATTCGTCCGTGGGCGTGACAGGCATGGTGTGCAGGTTCGCATGCAGCCCTGACATAAATAAATATTAACAGAGAAAACATATTTAAAACATATAATAATTCCCCCCAAAAATAGAATGATATGTAGACTAATAAGACAATAGTAACAATAATCAAAATACTGAATAAAATGATGTAATAATATGCATATTGGAATTAATTAGTCCAGAACACAGAGGCCACTGTAATATCTCGTGTCCTCAGTGGGAAAGTTTTGATGGCATGGCATGGCATGTACAGAGGAGGGAGTGAGTTACCGCCCACTGTGATCTGAGAAATGCTCTGTGCTGGAACTGATGATGGAAGAACAATTATCTCCAATACATGATCTGCAGAAGTAGAATACTTTACTATTGAATACAATGTTATTCTCTTCATTGATTGTCCACTATGATACTGGCTAGACCATACATTCTACCTATGGCCAATGTTCATTCAGCACAACAACAACTGGTTGATAAAATTATGGAGGCTGAATTAAAACACTGTAATTTCCCCATTATAATGTGATGGACTGTATTCACGCCAGTCTGTTTGCTGAACCACCAAAATACACTCATTGACAAAAAAATGAAGCATCCAGATAGAAATGTCGGATTGCTACAAAACTCAGCATGCTGTTATGTCATAGGCAGATATGTAAATCATTACAGTTGTTTGATTAGACAAACAACTAATTGTTGTTTGATTAGACACTGGATCTTGCCACAAGAGGGTGTAAAAGTGCTTCCACATTGTCTATAAAAAGGCTCTCAGAGGCTACTTTTGGGTAGTGTACCACTCGGTGAGAGATTGTTGACTGCTAGACATGCCTCTATGACACTCAAATACATTTTGCTCAGTTTACAGACTTTGAGAGTGGGCACATCATTGAACTGAGAGCAGCAGCTTAGTGATTGCCCAAGAACAGCAAGGGTTTCCCAGGAATGATAGATTGCAACACCACCTTGGACTGCTGGTCGCCAGATTTATCACCAATCAAACATTTATGGGAGCAACTGGGATGCCAGCTTCAGCAAACTGAGTGTGCAGGAACTACAGACCCAGCTCTGGGCAAATGTGTCATAGAGGCATGTCTAGCAGTCAGCGATCTCTCACCAAGAGATACACTACCCAAAAGTAGTCTCTGAGAGACTTTTTGTAGAGCGGTGGAGGAATCACTTTTATGCTGTCTTGTGGCAACACCCAGTGTCTAATCAGATCAATAATTTACATAACTGCCTGCAACATAACTGCATGCCGAGATTTCAGCAATCCAACATTTATATCTGGGTGCTTTATTTTTTTGTCAGTGAGTGTACAAACAATATACCAGACTAGACCACTACTACAGCATCATAGAGATTCCTACAGAACACTCACACGTGCTCCACTTGGTAACTGTGATCACTCCCCAATGCAAATCACACCCCAAAACAAGTAAAATCTAAAAACCCACCAACCCATAGGTCAATCAGTTAGATCTTGGTCAGAGGATTTAAGGGCTTGTCTGGATACCACAAAATGGACCATCTTCAAATCTACCGTCAATAGCTAAGACTCTGCAGATGTAGTCACCTCCTATATAAGCTTATGTGAAGATACACACATCTAACAAGGACTGTTTACAAATATAATAATAAACATTGGTTCTCACCTAACATGGCTAAGGCAGAGGCCTACAGAAGTGGTGACAGAGACACATCACTGGAAAAGCCTTAAGTGAATCACAAATAAGAAGTCAAAATCCATCATAACTACAGTGGATCCCAGAAGTGGAATCTGTTCATCTGGACATAGGTTTTATCGGAGAAACGTTTCAGCACTCATCTAAGTGACTTCTTCAGTGTCAGCTAGTTGGAAAACGTCCCCAATCTTATATGCAGCACCTTTGCATAACGACTGGTACCAGCACCATTACATAACAATGGGACCAGTGATCAGTTTAATATACAGATTACCATAGCGATTAATGACAATTGCCACGTGTGCCATTCACACAGGATTGGAGAAGGGCTGCGATGGCCGTGTTGTAAGATGGTGAGAGGTGTACTCTGAGGCCCCCTCCTTTCCTATTTACAAAAATGGCTTTTTTTACTCCGCGTTCAAACCATCGTTCCTCCCTATCAAGGATCTGCACATCTTGAACCTTGAAAGAGTGGCCACTGACCTGTAGGTGTGTGTAAACCGCAGAGTCGTGACCTGATGACGTAGCTCTTCTATGTTGTGCCATCCATTTCGCCAGTGGCTGTTTGGTTTCCCCGATGTACAATTCCTGGCAATCCTCCCGGCACTTAACAACATACACTACATTTACTCTGTTTGTGCTGTGGGACCCGATCCTTGGGGTGGACAAGTTTCTGGCGTAGCGTGTTTTGGGGGGTGTTTACAGTGGATCCTGCCCCTGCAAATAGGCTTAACACCTTCTACTCAAGATTTGAAAGGATTTCTCCCCTCATGTTGCGCTCCTTCCCCAGTCTTGTTACAGTCAATCTGTGTCACCTCTCCCAGTTCACACCTTCTGTGAAGCATCAGACCCTTTATCCTCGCTCCGATCACAATCAACAGGATCATAAGGAAACAGATAAGGACAGCAGTTCTGAACAGTACCTACAGAACAGTACAGGTTGAAAATCTTGCTGATTTATTTAATTAGTCATTAGCTCAGTGAACTGTTCATGCTTGCTTCAAAATGTCCATCGTAATACCAGTCTCCAAGAAAGAGAATCTGCCATCTGAATGATTACAGACTGGTTGCATTAACCTATAAATTATGAAGTATTTTGAAAGACTCATCCTACATCAGCTGTGACTGATGCTCTCCAAGATCACCTCCAGTTTGCATATAGAGCTAGCTTGTTTTTAGATGATGCCATAAATGTGGATCTACACTACACCCTACAGCAGCAATACAGTCTGTTGACATTAACTCTGTTTCAACAAACTCACATGAAGGAAAGGAAATAAAAGATTGTATGTTACTTAATTTTCTCTTACTTAACTCAGATAAAACTGAGGTTCTATTAGAGGGACCCAAGGCTGTGAGAGACAGGTTGGCTACATCTATCCTAAATCTAGATGGCTGTTCAGTATTGCCCAGTCCATCTGTAAAAAACTTAGTGGTCACATTTGATTCAGATCTCTCCTTTGATGTGCACATTAGCAGCATCACTCGAATTGCTTTCTTTCAATTACGTAATATTGCTAAACTTAGAAATATCCTCTCTTTTAATGATGCAGAGAAACTGGTTCATGCGTTTATAACCTCAAGGTTGGATTACTGTAACGCCTTACTTACTGGATGCTCTAGTAAATCTATAAATAAACTTTAATTAGTTCAGAATGCAGAACTCGAACTAGAATATTTGATCATATCACTCCTGTTCTATCACCACTACACTGGTTACCAGCTAAATTCTGAATTGATTACAAAATACATCTTATAACTTATAAAGCTCTACATGGCCTGGCCCCACATTA